>CAIGRB010097345.1:6471-35195 GCA_903798255.1 Fraxinus quadrangulata | reverse complement strand
CATTGTATGACAGATTAACTACATATTTTCTTGGAACATATGTTTTTGGAAGTGGTGGAAATAGAACGTTATTTATTAGATGGGTGAAGGAAACCATCGTCATGGCTTAGATTTATGTTGGTGACATCATATTTGGATCTACCATTGACTCAAATGGTTATGAATTTGCTGAATGTATAAATGGTGTGTTTGAAGGATATTATTGAGAAAAGAATGTATTTTAGATAGTGATATAATAGGAAATATGTGGTTAAAAAGTAAGGAAAAGTTATTGATGTGATGGAAAATATTATTTTATTGAAGAATGTATGGTTGAAAATGAGTTTTGAAAGAATGTGTCAAACAAGGGCAAAATAAGAATTTAAGCAAATTTTTGATGGAATTTTCATCAATTAAAGTAAGTACACATTGAACATGCTCAAAAAGTTCGACATAGATGAGTTGAAGACAATGAACACCCCTATGAGCACATACATAAAATTGGATAAGGATGATTAAGGTACGTCCGTTGACATAACAAAATGTCGAGGTATGATCAGATCCCTTCTTTACTGAACTGCAAATAGACTCGATATTATGTTTAGTGTGTGTCTATGTCTTCAATCAAATCCTAAAGAATCACATTTTAAGGTCGTGAAACAAATCTTTAGATATCTTAGTGGTACTAAAACTTTAGGGCTTTGGTATCCTAATGGCACTCACATTAATCTACTTAGCTATTCGGATGCCTATTGGGTCAGGTGCACAATTGATCGTAAAAGCACTAGTGGAACATGTCATTTTTTAAGCTTTGTACTTGTATCATGGTTTAGCAAAAAATAAAATTATGTCGCATTGTCTACCACCGAAACCGATTATATCTCGGTCGCTAGTTGTTGTGCACAAGTTCTATGAATGAAAGAAAACCTCTAGCTCTTGATCACTTCTCACATATTAAAAGAGGTCTAGACATTATTGATGAATTTGAAGTACATGATTAAGTTCAAAAACTACATGCGTTTACATCTCATCATTGCATGCGTACCAAATTTACATAATTTAGTACATTTCTTATTATTAAAAAAAAGGACCAGGACGAGGAATCGGACATGCGAATTGAACCGGACTGTTCGGACAAGCATCCGGTTTGGTTGAACCGACCGTCCGGTTCAGCGACAGGCAATTTCTTTATACGCGAACTGCCCCCATTTTTTTCTTCCACTTTCTTCCCTTTTCTCACTTTTCTCTCCCTAATTATCTTGTACATCACTCAATCTTCACTCTCAAATGAACAATTATCCATCGAAATAAAAAATCCATTACTTCTACATCTCAATTCTTCAAAAAAAAAAAAAAAATCACTATTTCATCCACTACAATCCAAAATCAAAACCTTGACCTTACATATTCCTCAATCCATCTTCATTTTCAATTTCCACCAATGTCGGGATCAAAATGAACGGGAAAAAGGCCAAGCGCACGGTGATGCGATCTTCCTCTCCTTAATCCGATGAAGAGTTTAACTTGGAACCCGAGGTGCTGACAACCCATTTAAAAAATCACCCATTTTGATAGGTAAAATGTTGATTTTACGGATTTTACTATTGAAGCACCCACATTTCATATAGAAGAACTTTTTTAAAATATGGGTTGGATTTTTATTGCAACTTTAAAAGAGCATGCATATCCATGACTAATGAAAGAATCTTACAAAGATATGTCTATTTCCCGTTCTGATGACATTTCATGTTTGATTAAAAATAAATGTATTATCATAAACAAGGCTCTCATTCATAACATTTTAGAACTTGAGGTGTGTGCAACACAAATTTTTCTTCACAAGGCACATCTCACGTTAGATGACTATGACCCTACAGAGGCTGGTCGTCGAGTCACCGGGAAATCTTTTGAAAATACCACAAAAGTTAGTGCAAATCAATTGACTTTTCCATGCAAGGTTTTACAAAACATCATTGCCAATGTTATCCTACCACGAAAAGGTCATCGGGACGAAGTGAGTTCATTTGATCTCTTTCTTTTCGACTCTTTTTTTGTCGGTACGAAACTTGATTTTTCCACTATCGCATTAGGACTCATGAAGATTTTTCATTCATCACGACACGTTAAAACTTTACCATATGGCATGCTTCTCACAATTTTTTTTAACACTTTAACGTTTCACTGTAAACATTATCCAACTTCGACCTATCGGCACTATAAACATTAAAACCTTTAAACGTTAAAACCTTTAAACGTATGAAAATCACCAAAAACCACGATCAATGGGTGGCACATACTAAGGGGTTCGACCCCACCTCGGGTCCTTCGACTCTACCATTTGAGGGGTATGATAAGGGTGACGATGATTACCTCTCGGAGGCTCCTATTTTTCCTCTCGACATTTTGGGCTCTAGTATCCCTCGATCTACGGGCAGTGGCTTCACGTTTATCGAGGATCAATACAACATGTTGAACAGCCTCGGTGGGATACTCCATCAGATTCAAGTTCAACAGGCCGCCATACTAGCTCAACAAGAAGCCATTCAAGCACAATAGACGGTGATGCAGGCTTAGCAGAATGCGTTCTACGCCCATTTCTATGCCTACTTTCCTCCTCCACCTCATCCGGAGCCGTAGTCGTTATTTTTCTTCATAATGAATTCTCACATTGTTTGCTTTAAGATGGATATTTCTTTTTGTTTCATGATTAATGTTTTTGGTTTGCCTCATAATGAATATTTCACTATGTTTTCAATTTTATGCAAATTCATTCTTTACCTATGGTTGTTTTCATTCTCTACTTTGTGGTCTTTTTGTGTATGCCAAAAGGGGGAAAACATATGTACGATAATATGCATGCTTGACTTGTATAACAAAGGAGAAACATTATCATAAGCTTGATCTATAAAATATAGGGGGAATGGTATAATAAAGTACAAATTGTATGCGATAAAGTATTTTTCTTATTGCAAATTATCGTTTGTTTGTCATAATAAAAAAGGAAGAAATTGTTGACCTATAGTTGATCTCATGTTTTGATTATAACAAATAAAGTATTTTTATCTCTAACATTTGTATTTGATTCGTCATTTTTATATATTGCGTACTTGATCAAGTTGAAGACAAAACAATTGCTACCAAAGGACGTGAAGGTGACGATCACCCAAGGTGGAAATCGAGCATTCTCAATCAAGTGTGGAAATCGAGCATTCTCAATCAAACACTCGTGCCAAAACAATCGAAGACACATCGAACACTTGTGTCAAATTCAAAATCGAGCAACAAATCGTGCACTCGCACCAAATCAATCGAATATATTAGAACTCTATGTTTAAACTCACTTGTAAATGTAAAATACTTCAATTCCTAGCAATGATTCATTGAAAAGCTCAAGTGATGAATTCCTAATGCATGATAAAAATTTACTTCGTTAAATGTTTGCACAAAAAAATTATTTTTCAAAGGTAAGAATTTCAACTGAAGTTTAAATTCTATTAACATTACTTATCTTAAAATATCAAGTAAAAATATCATGGAAAAAACCGACTGGTTACAATAAAAAAGAAGTGGCCAAGAATTTTCTGGCCACCGGACGTCAGGATGGCGAACTGGAAGTCAGGTTCGGCCACAACGATCGATTTTTGGGATTGTTCTGATTTTGACACGCAACGGCTATTTTTCAATTGTCTATTACCGTTCTTGGCGTCCAAATGTTCATCCGATTTGGCAAAAAATTTCACGTTTTTAGCTGCTATAAATACAAACTCACTTGCCATTTATTACAACTTAAGAGCATTCAAGTGAGATTTGTTTGAGCAAAATTGCATTGATTTCTAATATAATTTATCAAATTATTTTGGTGTTGAAAAACTTTTGATCAAATCATTTATTAAGAGAGAAGTTTCAATATATAAATTCAATTCTCTTTAAACTTGTGGGTCGTGTTGAGGTTCCGTAAAGCTCAACATTGTAAAATAATCGGTGCTCCTTGCTCACCGAAGGCTTTCTAAAGGGTTGGATTGCACCACAAATCAATCATTATAGTGAAATTGGTCTTCTTCGTGCCAGAGAGCTTGGTAACGGAGGACGTAGATCATTGCGTTGGATCGAATATCCATAATTATATCGTTTGCATTCTCTATCACTCTTTACTTATTGCTTTCATATTCGTGCTTGCTATTTGAATTAATCTATCTAGTTATCGCGTACTTAATTTTAAATTAATTTTTCGAAAAAGTTTTAAAAACCAATTTATCCGTTCTTGGTTAGCTATTCTAAGGCTTTCAGTGTGGACAAGGATAATGCAAAGAGCCTAGTGCTTCCTGACACAGTAGTTCGTGATTTGATATTTTGGAGTCTGCCATACGTCCCATCAATTAGTCTTAAGGATTCGATTCTTGAGATCTTTACATAAAAGATCTCCTAGTATACAGGGTCGAAGTGGAATAGTTTGCGGCATGAATGGTAATCGCGTTTTGGGTCTTATCACTTCGGACGTGATTTCAATTAGTAATATTGGTCAATCTATTAGAGGTGTGATGAAGTGTGCGGGCCTTAGCATCTGCCAAGTGGCGGAGGAATCGGTTCGTCTGCCACGTGGCAGATGAATTCAGTTCGTCCGTCCACGTCATCCAGCACATGGTGGATGATGTGGAAACCTATAACAATCCTCATAATCTCCCTCACTAATTCATCAAGGCAACAGTACGGATGCAAAACATGAGGTGGTGTCATATGCCTTTTTTTCTGGCATAGAAAATCAGATAGACACATAATGTTTGTGAGTTTGATAAATTCCACAACTTAGCAGTAATATCAACTTGAAAACCACAAATCAGAAATGAAATTTTAGTTAGTGGCCACGACAAATGAATGAAGGTAAATAAGAAATGTTATGTTTCATTTTCATGCAACAGAGCAAATCATGGATTTGGTTGTGTTTGATTCACATAACACTCCAATGATTCTTCAGTTGGACGATATTCCAGTTCTTACTAGCGTTTCTTGTTGACAACTTTACTAATTTAGCCCAACCTTGCCTCAAAAAGCATTGTCTGCTACAAAGTCTTTCTGCCAAAACATGCTCATCCATGGCTAGAAAAAATTTATACTCTCTGTCATTCCATTTTGCGGTCTTCGTCCAATGGGTTCGGCTTGTGATTAGTTCGAACTAGTGCCTCAAGCTCATTTGGGTTTGATAGCCCAAGAATAACTAACTAAGAGAGAGTGAATTGGTTTTTAAAACTTTTTCGAAGAATTACTCTAAATTCGTGTAAGTAAAGACTAAATAGATTAAGTCAAAAAATAAACACAAATATAAAAACGATAAGTAACAAAGAAGAGAGAATGCAAACGATATAATTGTGGAGGCTCGATCCAAAGCAATGATTACGTCCTCCGTTACCAAATTCTTAAGACCTTTTCACTATATTGATTGACTTATGGTACAATCCAATCATTTACATTGCTTTCGATGACTTACAAACAAGGATCACCGATCCTTATATAAAATTGATCTTTTCGGAACCTCAAGAAGACCCACATGGTGATAGAATAACTGTTTTCGACACTTAATTCGAAAATGGGAACCTGGATCGGGATGAATGACAATTTGTAGGTGTACAGGTTGGTGCTTCTCATATGTTGGATCAGTTCTCCAGAATTTCAATTTGGGAACTCGAAAATTGATTTCAGCTGTTTGCGTCAATAGGTACAGATGAAAGCATGTGTGAGCCGGCTGCTCAGTGGCTACGGAATGAGAGAATGGTAGGTTAAAGAATGGGAGGGTACTTTTGGATATTGCATTACCAAAACAAGGGTGAAATTGACCAATTTATCATTTCTGACAAATGTATCATGCACGCCGAATTTAACATTTAAATTGCCGGATTCAAATAGGAGCTTAGTTTATTTGAAGAATATATTACTTAAATTTAGAGCTTCTTGAGAATCTTAAAAGAATAGTTATTAAAGTTTGATCGGACCAATCAGTCTGGCTTTGTTGGCATTAATTGGTTCTTTGACGATTAAAGTAGGATCGGACCGGTCAATCTGGCTCTGTTGACATTAATTGGTCCATCTCGTCAAAGAACCCGATCAGGAACCGGTCAAACTGGTCCATAACCGTCCAAACTAGGCAACTTGAGTGCAAATCGGATCCGGTTCAATCTAAATCGGTTGTTACAAACTGGTTCATTGCAAAATTTAATATAACACTTGAACTAGGAGTGAGAATCGAACCTGTGCATCTTGTAGGGAAATATGAGAACCTTTACCACTATGGCAACTAGAGAATCTTTATAATGAATGTGAAATATATATATTGAGTTTGTGAAAAATATTGTCTATTTCTTCCAAAATCTATTTTTTTAAACTAAAATTCGGCATAACAATGGCCCCAACGATTAAACCACTTACCCACAATTGAACCATTGACCAATAATCCAATGATTAAATATATTTTTAAACAATCTATTGACCAATAACTATGCTTAAAAGAAAGACAATTTAGACACAATCTATTTAATTTTTAATTTGATAAAAAAAATTAAATATATTTTTAAATACTAAAGATAAATAGTTAAATATTATAGTAGATTTGATTGCAAATATAGGAGAAAGTTTAGAAACAAATATTTCAACAAATAACAGAAGAATATAAATAATATTAGTAAAATTAAATGAAAATATAATAACTTTAGAAAATAATTTAGAATATGTTAAAAATTAATTAGTGAAATATTTAAGAACAAATTCCGTGACAAAAGTGAAATAGATATCATAATTCCCTTAGAAAAATCTTTAAAACAAACTGAAAATTTATATAAAAAAAATTAATAATCTACAAAAGACCAACTTAGACAATTTAGGGAGTAGATTACTAACCTTGGAAAAGGATAATTCAATAAAACAAGACCTAGACAACTAATAAATAAGCTAGACAAATTATATCTAGGAAAAATAAAAGAATCTACTAGATTTAAGAACACTAAGGAAAATTGTAGTTAATGGATAAAGTAAAGCGAATTGTAGCTAGTAGTAGTAGAATAATAAGAAACTCGTTTATAAGATCACTAATTAAATAGAAAAATAGAATTAGAAACAAGATTAGAAGATTTAATAGAACTTGAAGAATAAATTGAAATTTTAAGACAAAATAAATTAAAAAAACTAAAACCAACAGGTGTATATAAGAAAGGAAATATTTTTGCAAATCTCTAATATGTCAACATTACGGAGAAAGATATGTTTCATTACCAACAAGTATCTTTAGATCTAACAGAAAAAGAATTTTATAAAGAAATAGTTAATAAAAATTTTCAACAAACTCATTTAGGATAAATAATAGTATAAAGTGAAAGTCCTCAATAGAGAAAACTTAGAGGCTAAAGTATTAATATGTTTATACAAGGTTCTAAAATGCGTAATACGTGGCAACGTGTTTCGATTGAGAATCAAGCATAAAAAGAACGTGCGTGCATATGCGATAATATACATAATTATGAGTTTTCAATTTTTAATATTATTTTAAACTGATAAATAAATAAATAAATGCATTCTTTAAACTTTATACATATTCTTTAAATTTTTAATAAAAAAATATTGCCCAAAATCATAAAAGCTATAATTACTTGGTAATCAATTCCTACATTTAGATTAGACACGAACATCAATTTTAAAAAATTCTAAAAATTTTCTAACTCTTTATCGAATTCTAATTCAAACTCCTCTTCATTCAAATAATCTTCTGTGACATAGGTAAAATCATATTGATCGGGCTCCTTTATTTGAATTTGAGAATTTCTATTACCTTTAATAAATGGTAGAATATCATTATTATCATCCTCTTCATCATCAAAATCATTAACAGTTAAAGATTGTTCATTACTAGCAGCACTTGCCAGTAAAATTAGAGAAATACCGCAGAAATATGAGACTTGGACTCGGCGTAGATAGTTTCAACTTTACGAAAAAATTGGCATGATTTTTTTTTTTTTTAAAACATCAAAACCCTCCATACTGTTTTATATAATCATAGACTTGAGTGATTTGAGTTAATTTGATATTTTTTGGGCTCATTTTGCTTTCTTTAAGTAATAAAATTGTGTTTGGCTTTGTTAACCTAATTTTGACACAATTTTTAGCACAAATGTGTTTTTGACGTTTAAACATGCATATGCAGTCTGCGAAATGAGCTGATTGTGCCCGCATACCCCATATGCAAAGCATTTCGAAAAAGTATTGAGCATATACGCCCGTTTTAGAACACTTGTTTATATGATGACCCTGTTTGAGGGCCACTAATTTCTTGTAATGTATTATAGAATAGCAGATTGATAAAAAATGTGTGGTTAAAAAGTAAGAAAATTTTATTGGTTTGTGTAAAATATTTTATAGTATGAATGTGTGGTGGAGAATGATATTGTAGTAAACAATGTAAAATTTTAAAGAATGACAAACCAAGGCAATATTAGATTCGCATACATACAACAAGAATTATCAGGATGTAAATAATTAGATATGAATAATAAGGGAGGAATAATATATTTTATACTACATTATTTAGTTAAAACAAAAAGGTTTTACAAAAGACATTAAAATAAGAATAAAAGTCAAGAGGATATCAAATGAAAAAGATGACGAAGATAATCTATTAATTTGTAAAAAATCTAAAGGAGCACTTAATGAAAATAGCACTACTAATTACAAATTAGAAAACAATCAAGTAATTACTACGTCAGGACAAAAATGTATAAAAGTCATTATAGCTCAAAAATATAATTCTTCAAAAATAAATGCACGATTAGATTGGAATTTAGGAAAGTTTTTAGATAGATCAATAGTGATACGAGAAGGCAATATAATGTATAAAAATAGTAATGAAACTTTGATTATAAGATTTGAAAAATAGAATTTATATCAAGCAGAATATACAAAACAAATTGAAAGTGAAGAAGAATTTTAATATTTTGAAATAGAAGATTATGAAAGTGATGTAGAAATTAATGCACTAAGGGAAGACAATGAAGAAAATGAGAGTGATCATTATAAGAAATCGGATATAAAGATTTGGAATATTATATGAATATTTGAAAATCTATAGAAGTAGAAATTAAAGCTCACATAGAAGAAGATAAAAAGAAAAGAACAAATAAATTAAGATGAAGAAAACAATAAAAGTAATAAAAGACCTAAACAAGAAACAGACCAAGAATATTGGAGGAAAGTACCCTTTCCCCCAGAACATTATACGAATGGAAAGATGAAAGACAAGTAGAAGAAGGGTGTAGATTACTATTAGCAAGTGATACAGGATTACTTTTAGAAATTAATAATTGTAAGCCTAAAGATTGACCTAGTACAATGACAAAATGGAAAATTCTTTGATTACAAATATTTGCTGTTGATTTTATATTTTGTAAGTGTTCTGATCGAAATAAATAATAAGTGGACCTAAGAGTTCATCTTATTGTTTTCACGAGGTACTATCTAACGATTGGCTCAGCTATTTTTATTTTCAATTTGATTGAAGATAATTAATAGTATTTTTTTTCTTTTTATGATTTTTATTTTGAATCTTCTAAAATAATCAACAAGTGTGTAAGTGGATTTTTTATATGATGGATTAAGTGTTGGGATTCACGAATTCACCATAGCTATTCACTTAATCTCAATCACTAATTTATATGATAATGTATTATGTGTATTCGATCTACTTCTTCTAAATTAATTGATTTACCTCCATATCGAGTTCAAACTAATCCTACCCAATTATGTCAACCAATCATATCTCTACGTGAATTTGAATAAACTTTTATAATGCCATTCAATCACCAAAGAATTCGTTCAACAATCATGACAATCATAAAAGTGCATCTTTACCCATTTATCCAATTTGTAAGTTTTTATACACATTATAACCCTCGTCTCAATGTAAGTATCGCTCACAAATAAATGAATTGGTGATCAAGTAATTCGAAACATTAAGAATGGAAGTAAAAATAAGTATCAACTCAAAATTAAACTTTAAAAATTAAAAAATTAAGGTACAAACTAGGTTACAATCGTTCAATTGTAAAAACATTCTGCATATTTGTGGGTTATATTGAGGTACCGTAAAACTCAAGATTATATAAAGATCAGTGTTCCTTATTTGTAAGTCGTTGGAAACATTGTAAGGATTTGAATTGCACCATAAGACAATCAATATAGTGAAAATGTTTTGTTCGTGACGGAGAGCTTGGTAATAAATAACGTAGATCATTACTTTGGATTTAACCTCCACAATTATATCATTTTCATTCTCGTTACCCATTTATTTATTGTTATTTTGTTTAAGCTTACAATTTGTTTGATGTTTTTTCTCTCGACTTGCTTAATATAAGTTTTATTTTTCGAAAAAGTTTTAAAAATCAATTGACTCCATCTTAGTTATTCTTGAGCTTAATTGGTATCAGAGCAAAGAAATCACTTTAAAATTAAGATTTTACAATTTTGAGTAATGGCTAATAACCACAATCTTCAAAATCTTGAGGGGATTTCTACAAATCATCATTTTTTCTTTGATGGTACTCATTATAACTATTAGAAGGCTAGAATGATGATTTATATTCTATTTGAATTGCACCATAAGACAATTAATATAGTGAAAATGTTTTGTTCGTGACGGAGAGTTTGGTAATAAATAACGTAGATCATTACTTTGGATTTAACTTCCACAATTATATCCTTTTCATTCTCTTTACCCATTTATTTATTGTTATTTTGTTTAAGCTTACAATTTGTTTGATGTTTTTTCTCTCGACTTGCTTAATATAAGTTTTATTTTTCGAAAAAGTTTTAAAAACCAATTGACCCCATCTTAGTTATTCTTGAGCTTAATTGGTATCAAAGCAAAGAAATCACTTTAAAATTAAGATTTTACAATTTTGAGTAATGACTAATAACCACAATCTTCAAAATCTTGAGGGGATTTCTACAAATCATCATTTTTTCTTTGATGGTACTCATTATAACTATTAGAAGACTAGAATGATGATTTATATTCATTCAATAGACTATAATGCTTGGGAAGTTAATGAATTTGATCCATATGCGCCTACAAAAATTATTAAGGTTGATGGTAAACCAGATGAAACCATTTCAAAACCCAGAGAGGAGTACGATGAAGAGGATAAAAAAAATTATCTTTAAATGTTAGAACCAAAAATCTACTTTATTTTACTTTAAATAAAGCTAAATTTAAATGTATTAGTACATGTGATTCCGCTTTTGATATTTGGCATGCCATAGAAGAGTTTGATATCCATCGAAAAGTAATCGCAAAGTAAAAGAAACTAAGATAAATCTTTTGATTAAAGAGTTTGATAGAAAGTACCAAAGATGTCAACACATATCCATTAGAAGAGCTCTATGAAACTTTTATGACTCATGAGCTCAATAATGCCGAGATAGAGGTAAAAAAAAGAGAAGCAAAGAAGAAACAAATGAGCTTTCTAAGTGCCAAATTGCTTTAAAATCAACAATTGATAAAAGCACTATAAGCGATACTATGAGTGATGAAAAACTTGGTGTTCTAGTTCTTCTTGTTAAGAAACGGACAAGTTTTCGTGACAATCGGTAATTTTAAAAGAAAGGGGAAAATGGTGAAGAGAAAAAGCAAAACGATCATCTGCTATGATTGCTATTAGGAAAAGGGTGAAGAGAGAAAATATTTATAAAAAAGAAAGCACTCCAAACAACATGGATGGAAGTGACGATGAAGATCATGCACAAGTCCATCACCTTAAGCCATCGAAGTATGTCCCATGTTGCATCACCAGCTTGAGGAGGTGGTGGGGGCAGTGTGCCTGATGAGAGAATTGAGATGAGCTGGGTCTGTTTCAAAGCCCCGCGAGCTTGTCTCGAAAATCCCTCGTGAGTGCTGGCCGAAGGTGTAACATTTCTTCAGATTCACACGTCGTAGCATCCCATAGCATACACAGATCATGGATTAAGGAAGTGTGTCCCAAGCTCCCAGTAGCTAACCGGGCTAAGATGCGCAGGATACTATTCTGAATAATCTTCCCAACGTCGATAAAGTATCCCTCCTGAATTGCATAATTCAATATAGCCCATTCCTTTGTCACCTCACTAAGGTTGCTACTCAGAATTAGTTTAGTAGAGATGAAGTGATGCCAAACTTAACAATTACTATTCAGGCCGGAGGCAGGGAAATTAGTCACCCCACTTGTATTCTGTTTCCATTCGATACCGTCGCTAGTAAGCAACTGAATTAATATAGCGGCTGGGTCAATCTCCTTATCCTGTAACCTCGAGTAATCATCATATGGAATATCCTGTGTGTGGTAGAAGGAATTGTTGGAAACACTATCAAACCAGATCAGTGACCCCTAACAAATACCTTGAAGTTCTCGTGCTCATTCGCATTCGCATAAAACTCTTTCACTAAAGGAATAGAAGTCGTCCCGGGTTGCATAGCAAAAGTGTCCCATCCCAAACTCGGTATTTTCTCGGGCAATAAATGTGTAAAACCTCGCTTCGAAATGCAGTTATGATAAATGACCATATTTTTAAAACATTTTTCCCCCTGGGGCTCACAAAACGCCGCCGATCATAAGAAGTGGTGGACGAGGATGTTGTGTTTTTAGATTTCCTCTGGAGAGGCATGATGTAAAAATCCACAAAAGCAATCAATAATACCGAAGGCAAGCTAAAGTATACTGCCTAATTCAAGCCGAAGATATACTCATCTACCAAGTTGGATGACACCGAACACCCAATTCCAAACCACAAGTCCAATAACCTATATGAAAGTGGCCCAATAGTACACAAAAAGTCACTCTGGAAATTTCTCAAACACCTTATAAGGCACTACCCCTACTAAAATATCAAGCACGAAACCCTCAATTCACCAAAACCCATATGAAACCACACCCTCAAAAATCCAAGGACTTACTCAAATTCACCAACAAAGGAGTAAGAACCGGCTATGGCAGAAGCTATCAAGTAAATTAAAAGAAGGGTAAAAGAAAACAAACTAGGGTTGTAAAATAGTTATTAAGTAGTGGGAAAGTGTGGTGTGGGGAGAAAGAGAAGAAGAGAGAGAGGGGAAACTTAAAGAAGAAGAAGATTCAAAATGGAGAAGAAGGAGATGAGATGATTAATGGGGATGTGGGAATGGAATAGAGAAGAAAGAAAGAAAATAAAAAGGGGGGGAAAGGGGGCTCCCCCGTATTTTTGTAAGAATCGAGCGCCACAGCGTCTGTCCCTCTTTTAAATTTTTTTTTTTATTTTTTTTTTACCTGCAAGCTCCACCGAGGCCCGTCCCCATAGTCATCTAAATCCGATGCTCCTCACTTGAGAATGTACCTATAAAAACACAAACACAACATTACTAACCTAACCAAAATGGGAAAATCCTATAAATTGAAAATTAAAATAAAGGTATAGAATTTGGGTTGTCTCCCAAGAAGCTCTTCTTTAACATTATTAGCTTGACGAAGATGTGGATCTAAGTTGACTCTTCAAGGAAAATTTCTTCCACATCCCGATCTTCTGCACCGTAATAATGTTTGAGTCGTTGACTATTTGCCTTAAATATAGTTCCATCCTTGCTTATCAATTCCACTGAACCAAAGGAGAACACCTTATGGACTACGAATGGTCCCGACCACCGTGACCTCAGCTTACCCGGAAAACGTTTCATGCGAGAATGGAACAGAAGAACCTATTCTCCTGGTTTGAATTCCCTCCGTAAGATCATCCTGTCGTGTCACAACTTTGTTCACTCCTTGTAGAATTTCACATTTTTATATGGTTCGTTTCGAAATTCATCAAGCTCGTCGAGCTGAAATAAGCATCGTGTACCCGTTACTATCATATCCATGTTCAATTTCTTCACAGTCCAATAGGCTCGATGTTCCAATTCGACTGAATGGTGACATGCTTTTCCAAATACCAAAATGATAAGGTGACATTCCAATTAGTGTTTTGAAGGCTATTCGATATGCCCGCAATGCTTCGTCAAGTTTATGAGCGCAGTCCTTGCGGTTGGTGTTCCCTATTTTCTCCAATATCTATCTGATCTCCTTATTGGAGACTTCTGCTTGTCCATTGGATTGGGGATGATAACCAAGTGCTAGTTTGTGCCTGACATTGTACTTAGCCAAAGGGAAATTGAAAAGTCTGTTACAGAAATGTGTACTTTCATCGCTTACTATTGTCCTAGGCATGCCAAACCGCGTGAATATGTTTTTCTGCAGAAACTTCAAAACTACCTTTACATCATTTGTTGGTATAGCAATGACTTCAACCAATTTGGAGAAATAATCGACTGCAAGAGGGATATATAACTAGCCGAAGGACTGTAAAATAGACCCATGAAGTCTATACCACACACATCAAATAATTTCACCTCTAACATATTAGTCAATGGAAGCTCATGACGCCTTAAGATATTCTCAGTACATTTACAACGGTCACAAGTATTCACAAATGTGTAGCAGTCCTTGAAACGAGTTGACCAATAGAATCCTGACTATAATACTTTAGAGGCAGTACATGTAGGACCGAAGTGACCTCCATAAGGTGAGGATGACAATGTTCTATGATCGATTTTGTCTCCTCCACCAGGGCACAGACCTCCTAATCATTATATCCGTGCATTTTCTGAAAAGAATTGGATCATCCTATAGATATGACTTGAAATCATGTAAGAATTTCTTCTTTTGGCGAGAATTCAAGTCAGGTGGCATCCTTCCACAAGCTAAGTAGTTTACAAAATCAGCATACCATGAGATTCTTGATGAAACTGCTAACAGAAGCTCATCGGAAAAAATTCTTGAATTTGAGTGTTATCTATCACCTCTTCATTCTCCAACCTTGAAAGATGTTCAACAACCACATTTTTACTGCTTTTCTTATCTCAAATTTCCACATCAAATTCTTGTAACAACAAAACCTACTGAATTAAGCGAGGCCTAGCATCTTTCTTTTCAAATAGATATCGGATCGCAGCATGATCTGTGTAGATGAACACCTTGGTGCAAATTAGATAAGATCTGAATTTGTCACATGCAAAGACAACTGCTAACATCTCTTTCTCTGTTGTGGTGTAGTTTAATTGAACTTTATTCAAGGTTTTGCTAGCACAGTGAATTGCCTGAAAAATCTTTTCACATTGTTGTCCGAAAATTGCTCATACTTCATAATCACTGGTACCACACATTACTTCAAATGGCTGATCCCAATTCTGTGCTATCATAACTAGAGCTCAAACCAATTTCTCCTTAATTGCTTCAAATGCTTTAAGGCAGTTATCATCAAAGATAAAGGTTATGTCTTTCTCCAGAAGGTTGCAAAGGAGTTTAGTAATTTTCGAGAAATCTTTAATAAATCTCATCCAAAACCCAGCATGACCCATGAAACTCCGAATTCCTTTGACATTAGTGGGTGATGTTAGGCTTGCTATTGTATTTATCTTAGCTTTATAAACTTCCAATCCCTTTGCTGAAACATGGGGCCTAACACAATTCCTTCTTGTACCATGAAATGACACTTCTCCCAATTAAGAACTAAATTCTTTTCTTTACAGTGTTGCAACACTAAAGAAAGGTTGTGAAGGCAATTATCAAAAGAAGTACCAAAAATAGAAAAATCAGCCATAAATACCTCCATGATTTCCTCTACCATGTCTGTGAAGATAGCCATCATACATATCTGAAAAGTGACTGGAGCATTGCATAATCCAAAAGGCATCCATCTATAAGCAGAAGTCCCATATGGGCATGTGAATGTTTTATTCTCTTGATCATGTGGTGCTATTGCAATCTGATTGTAGCCAGAATAGCCATCAAGAAAACAATAATGGAAGTAGCCTGATAATCTGTCTAGCATTTGATCAACGAATGGAAGTGAAAAGTGATCTTTTCGATTGTTCAACTTTCTGAAATCAATGAAAACCCTTTAACCAGTCACTATTCTTATATGTATCAGCTCGTTGTTGTCGTTCTTAACCACAGTCATTCCGCATTTCTCTGGTACCATCTGTACTGAACTAGCGCATGTACTATCTAAAATAGCAAATATAATCCCTGCTTTTAGTAGCTTGAGTATCTCTACTTTCAGCACTTCTTTCATAGCTCGATTTAGTCTCATTTGATGTTCAACGGACGTCTTGTAAAAGTCTTCCATGAGGATTTTGTACATGCAAAGTGTAGGACTTATCCCCTTAATAGCAGCTATTATCCCTTTAATATCAGCTATAGACCAACCTAAAGCATTTTTATGTTCTCTTAACACTTTTAGTAGCTTATCATCTTCATCCTTAGTCAGTGAAGAAGAAATGATCATCGGATATGTAGAGATTTCCTCTAAAAATGCATATTGAAGGTGCTCTAGATGTTGTTTCAGTTTAGATTTACTACTTTCATTACTCTTACTATCATTTGAGCCCACTGCATGCTGAATATCTTCAATCTATGATGGATTACCTTCAATTGGCGATGATTCAAAAGCCAATATGCAATCAACTGAGTCCTTGCTTCCTGCGTAACCTCGAGAAGTGTCAATATCATCCTTTGTTGCACTAAACATCTTCATACATATCTGAAAAGTGACTGAAGCATTGCATAATCCAAAAGGCATCCATCTATAAGCAGAAGTCCCATATGGGCATGTGAATGTTTTCTTCTCTTGATCATCTGGTGCAATTACAATCTGATTGTAGCCAGAATAGCCATCAAGAAAACAATAATAGAAGTAGCCTGATAATCTGTCTAGCATTTGATCAACGAATGGAAGTGAAAAGTGATCTTTTCGACTGTTCAACTTTCTGAAATCAATGAAAACCCTCCAACCAGTCACTGTTCTTGTATGTATCAGCTCGTTGTTGTCGTTCTTGACCACAGTCATTCCGCCTTTCTCTGGTACCATTTGTACTGAACTAACATATGTACTATCTGAAATAGCAAATATAATCCCTGCTTTTAGTAGCTTGAGTATCTCTGATTTCACCACTTCTTTCATAGCTCGATTTAGTCTCATTTGATGTTCAACGGACGTCTTGTAAAAGTCTTCCATGAGGATTTTGTACATGCAAAGTGTAGGACTTATCCCCTTAATATCAGCTATAGACCAACCTAAAGCATTTTTATGTTCTCTTAACACTTTTAGTAGCTTATCATCTTCATCCTTAGTCAATGAAGAAAAAATGATCATCGGATATGTAGAGATTTCCTCTAAAAATGCATATTGAAAGTGCTCTGGATGTTGTTTCAGTTTAGATTTACTACTCTTACTATCATTTGAGCCCACTGCATGCTGAATATCTTCAATCTATGATGGATTACCTTCAATTGGCGATGATTCAAAAAGCCAATATGCAATCAACTGAGTCATTGCTTCCTGCATAACCTCGAGAAGTGTCAATATCATCATTTGTTGCACTAAACATCATACAATGCTCCAAGGGGTCTTCAATGAATACTTTTCTTCTTTCATGACAGAATTAATGAAGTCAATTATATGGCAAGTATCGGTGTCATCTGAAAATCTCATTGCTTGGTAGATATTGAACATCATTTCTTCTTCATTTACTCTCAAAGTCAGCTGCCCACCTTCTACATCGATTAATGCCTTTTTAGTTGCTAAGAATGGCCTACACAGAATCAATAAAATCTCCTGATCTTCTTCCATATCCAATACCAAGAAGTTAACTGGGAAGATGAATTTATCAACCTTTACTAAAACGTCCTTAATAATTCCTTGTAGGTATATGGGGGACATGTCAGCTAGTTGTAAGGTAACCTTCATTGGTTTTACCTTCCCAAAGCCTAACTTCTTGAATACTGATAAGGGCATCAAGTTGATGCTTGCTTCAAGGTCACAAAGGGCTTTATCAAAAGAGAAGCCTCCAGTGGTGCATGAAATAGTGAAGCTACGCGATCTTTTCCTTTCCAATGGAGCTTCTTTTGGAGAATAGCACTACATTCCTCTGTCAATTTCACCATCTCATATTCTTCTAATTTTCTCTTCTTCAACATTACCTCTTTCATGAACTTTGCGTAGTTTGGCATCTGTTCCAATTCATATGCAAATAGGATAGTAATATGAACTTTCTTGAAAATATCTAAGAACTTGGCAAACTGTGCATCAAATTTCTTCTTTTCAAATCGTTTTGGAAATGGAAGTGTTTCTTGATGATTGGCGGGTTATCAAGGAAAGATATAGAGTTAGGCTTGTAATTCTGCTTTGATTGGTTGACCTAATTTCTTGCTCTACAACTGTCTATTTTTCGCTATGGTCAGGTGTAGAGGTTGATGACACTATAGGTTTGTTCTCTCTAGCTTCCTTGCCACTCCTCAAGGTAATAGCTTTGTAGTGTTCCTTTGGATTTACCTCTGTATCTCTTGGAAAATTCCCATATTGTTGAGATTTCATTGATGTAGCCAACTGACCAATCTGAACTTCAAGATTCTTTATTATAGCTCCCATATTAGTCACGTGAGTCTCAATATTATCCAATCATGATTCATCTTTGTTGAACTACGATCTTGTCTCAGAAATAAAAGTTCACATGAGGTCTTCTAAAGATGTTTTCCCTGCTAACTGTTGAGTGTTGAAATCAGGAGAAGGTTGAAGTACATTTCTTTTATTTCCATATGATAGATTCTCGTGATTCCGAAGCCCTGGATGGTAGTGATTAGAAGAGTAGCTTACTCTTTGGTTGTAATTCTTGCTGTTGACATACTGAGCTTGCTCATTCTCTATTTTTGTCTCCTTATGTGCTACGGAAGTAGACATAATCGAATTTGACTTCTGTTGATTACTCCGAGTGGTAAGTGTAGCTATCTGATTAGAAAGTGTTGAAACCTGGGCTACTAATACAGTATTAGGATCCACTTCATGTAGACCCCATACTCTCTTTACGCTTGACCTCTCACTCTGCCATTGGTAACTTTTTGTAGATATGTCATCCAATAGGGCATATGCAGCATCTGCTATTTTAGCTATTAATATACCTCCTGCAGCTGCATCCACTATGGTTCTTGTTTGCTCGTTTAACCATCCAATTATGAAAACCATGCTGAGGACATCTTCTAAGCAGGTCTTTGAATCTCTCACATGCTTCATAAAATGGCTCAAAGTCAAATTGTCTGAATTGACCAATTTTGCTCCGAAGTTGAGTTGATTTGGAAGGTGAAAAGTACTTCGTGAGGAATTTCTGAGCTAATTCATCCCAAATAGTGATAGAACCATATGGTAGTGACTCGAACCAAGCATTAGCTTTATCCCTCAAGGAGAAGGAGAAAAGCCAAAGTTTAAATGCCTATTCAGTAACTCCATTCATTTTCACTGTATCACAAATTTCCAGAAAAGAGCTTAGATGGGCATTTGGGTCTTCTGTCGGAGCTCTCCCAAACTGATTTTGTTGTACCAAGTGTATCAATCCCGACTTAAGTTCTAAATTATTTACAGCAATAGCCGGGCAGTCAATACCAGAATAGTTGTCAATGACCACTGGCCGGACGTAGTCCCGAATAGCCCGTTGTTGGTTATTTTCATTAGCTGCTCTTGCTTCTTGTTCTGTCATTATCCCTGAGAAAGGAGAATATACGATCTGGCTCAAGATCAATAGGTAATAATTCAAAATTCCTAACTTTTCGCATACACGGCTAAAATAAGAACCAAAGAACTATAGAGATGGAGAAAACTTATATAAAAATAAAAAAATAACCTAAATTAAAGTAAAAGCTAATTGGTAATAATATCAATAGAAATCAAATGAAAAACAATCATCGGCAACGACACCAAAAACTTGTCACGCATCTATACCGTGATTTATGTTGCAAGTGTACGATGTCAAGTTTTGTAATATAGTAGTAGAGTTGAGTGTCGAACTCACAGGGATTGTAATTTAATTCTTGCCAAGTACTATAATTATTTCAGCTTTTATTTTATCTAGAAGAATCAAATCGCAATTCAATGTTTTTATCCTAAAATAATATGAATGTGTAATAATACAAATGAAATGAAAACAATTTATAGGAGAATTATCAATGCGAGAAAGCCTAGGGATTGATTTCACCTCACTATCAACAATGTTTTTCAACTTCTTAGTTACGTCTATCGATTTTTCCTGAATTTATAGGCAAGAATCATAAGTTAAATTCTATTCCCTCTCTCGAGTGCTAAATAGAACCTATTTCTATATCTTAATTCCAATATCTCTATTTCAAATTAACACTATAAAAATTTTATACACTGGATTCTTAAATGAAATAAATCTCAAAGGAATTATACTTTATCTCACGGCTAAATTTTTCTCTCTCGAGTACCGAAATTTAAAATATCAAATCATTCAATTATTGATTAGGTAATTAAAAGCAATGTGCAAGAATTAACACAAATAAATTAATGGAAAAATCAAATGAATTAACTATAAAAGAATCCAAACATGTCTCAAGTTTAGTTACATCAAACCCTAGATATTGAAATTAGTTCATGATTACTAAAAAGGACATATTAAATTCTAAATGAAAGAACATCGAGAAGAAAAGAATAAGAAAAATTGTTTTGCCGTTGAATTCTTCTCCAATTCCTCATCGTTTTTGCTCTAGATGATTGCTCATTTTCCTTGTCTTCTAAGCCATTTTTCTCCCCCACAATTAGGTCTTAAAGGTTGTATTTATAGCCTCTTAAGTAATCAATATGGATTGGAATTGGACCGGGCCAAAAAAATTATTAAAAAAACTGTTTTTCTGACTACTTGGGAGGCGGCATTGCGGCGCCCAGTAATGGCGCCACGTCTTCTGCACTTCTTCCGAGCTAGGCGCTGCAACGCCCAACTTTCTGTCAATTTTTTTTTGTTTCTTGGGCACTGTGGCACCCAAGTCTATGCCCTTATTTATTTACCTCCGTCTTCGCCTCTTTTTACTTCATTTTTTTCTTGTTTCACCTTCTCTTCAAGTCCACTTATATAATCACACGTGACTCCATCTCAAGCTTCAAAATACGTCATTTTCTCCAATGTATTTAAACTACAAAACAACATGAGCAAACACATCAAAATGCTCATAAGTGCTCAAGAACGTGCTGAATACTATGTTTTAAAATGCCCAAGGTTATGATCAAAAGAATGCATCGATTTTGAGGAAACATTTGCACCGGTTGCTAGATTAAAATCAATTCACATGCTTGTTGCTTTTGTTTGCCATAGAGGATTCAGACTCCTTATTAAATGGGTGTTAAAAGTTCATTACTAAATGAATTTATTCAAGAAGAAGTTTTTGTAGGGCAACTCCCCGATTTTAAGGATCATAAGTATCCGGATTATGTTTTCAAACTTAGAAAAGATTTTTATGATTTAAAGCAATCTCCTAGAGTTTTGCATGAAAGATTGAGCAAATTTCTTCTTCCAAGCAATTTTTCGATGGGTAAAGAGGATACTACCTTTTTTTTTTATCAAAAACAAAAAGATTGATATGATTATTGTTTAAATTTATGTTGACGTATTAATTTTGATATGACTAATATTTCTCTTTGTGATTAATTTTCTAATTATTTAAGCAAGGAGTTTGAAATAAGTATAATGGGAAAACTCAAATTCTTCCTTGGACTCCAAATCAAACAAACCAACCAATGGTGGAATATTCATTAGTCAAAAATGAGTATATCTTGGACATGCTCAAGAAGTTCAAATGGAAAAATTGAAGCCAATAAGAACTCCAATAAGCTCATCTATCAAATTGGACAAAGATGATTAAAGTACTTACATTGACATAACTAAATATCAAGGTATGATCGGATCCATTCTTTACTTAACCGCAAGTAGATCCGATATTATATTTTGTATGTTCTTATTTGCTAGATTTCAATTTGATCCTAAAGAATCACACCTTAGTGCTATAAAATGAATCTTTCGATATCTTAGTGGCACTATAACATTGAGCTTTTGGTATCCAAATGGCACCTATATTAATTTACCTAACCATTCGGATACTGATTGGGAAGGTTGCATAATTGAGTGTAATAGCACTAGTAGAATATGCAACTTTCTAGGCTTTGCACTTGTATCATGGTTTAGTAAGAAACAACATTCCATAGCATTGTCTACCGTTGAAGCTGAATATATATCAGTCGCTAGTTATTGTGCACAAGTTTTATGGATGAAACAAACACTTGGTGAATATCACCTATCAAGTGTGATAACCGAATGCAATAACTTATTAAAAAATCCGGTCTTGCACTCTCGAACTAAGCATATTGAAATTCGATACACTTTTGGAGAGATCATGTACAAAAGAGGGATATTTCATAAGAATTTGTGAATACGAAAAACCAATTGGCCAACATTCTTACTAAACCTTTAGTACTTGATAGATTTTCATATATTCGAAAAGGTTTAGGAATTATTGATGAATTTGAAGTATGTAGCTAAATTGTGTATGTGTTTAATTGTTCATATAATTGTTAATTTTATGTACATCATTAGTCAATGTTATTCAATCATAAATTCATATTTTATATTAGGAGAGGCGGATGAGATACGGACGTTTGATGTCATTGTCCAAAAAAAAGGACAGGCGGACAAGTAGCGAACATCCGGGGAATTGTCCAGAAAGAGACGCCAGGCAAAGTGATGAACATTCAGAGGATTGAGTCTGGCTTGACAGAACATTCCAGTTTTTGCATTCGGATGTCCAGACTTGTAGGTAGATATCGGTCTTTGCGAATTCAGAACTTTAAATACGCAATTTAGACCTCTGTTCTTCATTTCTTCCCTTGTTGCTCTCCTTCACCTTCCTAAATCTCTACCAAATCTCATCAAATCTACCTTCAAACTTCAAAATCTTTACTAGATTTCAAAAACCCGTAACTTTTCTACTTCAAAACTATCAAAATCCCCAATTTCTATCCATTAAAACATCACTTTTCCACCCTTTAGCAGAAGTCCATAGGTCCGAAAATTCTTTTCCAACTCTTCCAACCAAATTTCCACCATGATATAGGAAAAGAGCACAGGCAAAATACTAAAAAGTACCGTGAGCGATGTCTCCTCCCTCTTTCGATGACAAACCCATATGCCAGATAATCCATTTGATAAAACACCCATTCTCATTGGTAAAAACATTGATTTTGCCTATTTCACTTGTGAGGCCCCTACTTTTCACATTGAAGAATACTTTGAAATATGGGTTGGGTATCGACTGCCACTTTAGAAGAAGAAGCTTATCCCTAGCTCATGAAAGATTTGTACAAAAACATGGCTTTAAATCCTAGTTCGGATAGCGTATCATGTTTTCTCAAAGGCAAATGCATTAACATAACCAAACCTCTTCTCTGAACTATACTTAAGCTTGCGGAATTTGAAAATTCAAAATTTTCATTATATGGCTCACCCTACTTTTGAAGGATATAATCCCATCTTAGCATGTAGTAGAATTATGGGCAAAAATTACGAACATCTTATCAATCTTAGTTCAAACAAACTTGCTCTACCTTACAAAGTCTTATAAAACTAAATATGGATCATATTGAATGGTTAGTTATGCCATTTGGTCTTAATAGCGCACTTAATACTTTCATGAGATTAATGAAGAATTTTTTGTGTGTATTCATAGGTAAATTTGCAGTAGTTTATTTTGATGATATTTTAGTATATAGTAAGCGTTTAGATATGCATGTTGTGCATTGGAGATGTGTGCTTGCTGTTTTATGATAAGAAAAATTCTATGCTAACTAAAAGAAATGTACATTTTGCATGGAAAAATAGTTTTTCTTGGTTAGTACGAAAGGTATTGAGGTGGATGAAGAGAAAGTTAAAACTATTATGATGAGAAGTTAAAGTTATCAAGGAGTGGTCAAGACATAAAAGCATCACTAAGGTAAGAAGCTTTCATTGTTTAGATAATTTTTATAGGCATTTTGTTAAAGATTTTAGTATACTTTCTACACACTCACTGAAATTGTGAAAGAAAGTGTTGGATTTTGCTCAGGCATTGAACAAGAATATGCATTTAATATTATTAAGAATATGTTGTGTTCTACATCTGTTTTAGCACTACCTTACTTTACAAAAAATTTGATATTGAATATAATGTCTCAATTGGAGCCGTTATAAGTGGCCTATAGCATTTTTTCGCGACAACTTTGAATTATCCCACATTAGATATAGAGCTTTATGCTCTTGTTCGAGCATTTGAAACACGACAACACTACTTATGGCTGAAGTAGTTTTAATTTAAATTGACCATAAATCGTAGAGACATCTATAGGGCTAAGGTAAGTTGAACAAAAGGCATGTGAGATGATGGAGTATATCGAGACTTTTTCCTATGTAAGGTAAGGAGAACATAGTTGTTGATGCATTACCAGGAAGGTATGTACTTCTTACTTTCTTAAATTCTTCTTAAATTCCAAAATGCTTGAATTTGAGTATATAAAAGATATGTATGCCAATGATATAGATTTTTCTAACATATATATTTCATGTGATAAGGCTGGCTTTGATGAATTTTACAAGCATGATGGGTATTTGTTTAAGGAAAAATAAATTATGTATGCCTAATTATTTTGTGCGTGAATTATTGGTACGTGAAGCACATAATGGGTGATTGATGTAACATTTTGTTATTAGAAAAACCTTAGAAATGTTGTATGTTCATTTTTATTAGCTTAAAGTGAAAATAGATGTTAATTGAATTTGTAGTAGATACATTACTTATAAGAAGGCCAAATTTAAGGCTTTACCACATGGTTTGTATACATCATTACCCATTCCTAGTGAGCTATGGGTTGATGTGTCCATGGACTTCATATTGAGGCTACCTAGAATAAAAAGGGTAGAGATTCCATATTCATGGTAGTGGGTATTGTAACGACCCGACCTCGCACCAGAGTCATTATGATATCATACGTACTATCCGCTTTGGGAGAGTCTAAGCCCATTTTACTCACAATTTTTTGAGGCGTTCCCTAGGATTCGAGCCCAAAACCTCCATCATATGGGAGACTTAAATTGGTACAATGATTCAACTTAAGTATGATGGAGGTCTTTGATTCGAATCAATTGATAGTATAGCAAAGACATCTCCCAGGACCATGTCACCATCATTTTCTCTATATGGATTATACTGAAAAGATGAATCATCCTGAAAAGATTTATTCAGTTCATCAAGAGTGGTCAACAATAAGTAATTTTTAATATAATGTAAAGTTCCAGGATATTCACATGTTGGACTCACTACCTCATCGACAACCGGTGTAAGAATTAATCCTACTAACGAGTCACCCACATCAAGTTCAGGAAGTAAATTATATCCATCATGTCGAAGACATCTCCAACAAGTATATTATTGTAATCTATTAGGGATCAATCATCACATATTATTTCTGGTCACTTCCTTCTTTTCAATTCTAGTCAATGAAACAAAGAAAAATAAGTGGATCAGCTGAAAAAGAAAAAAATAAAAAATATAAATAATTCAAATAAATATTAAGTAAAAATAGTCCGAGGGAACGAATGCAAAAACGTATTGTTAATTTTATATTTTGCAAGTTCATAGATCGTAACAAGTGACCTAAGAAACAGAATTATGATGCCCATGAGAATTATTGTCTGACCATTGGTTCAACAATTCCTAACTTAATTCGATTGATGACAATTAATAGCAATTCTTTTCTTTTGCGATTTTTATTTTGAATATACTAAAATAAATAACAAGTACGTAGATGAATTTTTAACACGATGATTTAAGTGTAGGATTCATGAATTCATAATTTCTATCACTTTAATCTCAATCATCAATTTTTATAATTACATGTATTCGATCGAATTATTTTTAATAAACTGATTTGCCTTTATCGAGTTCAAATAAATCATTCCCAATTAAGTCAACCCACTAAACCTCTATGTGAATCCGAATATGTTTTAATCAAGAGTGTTCAATAACCGAAGAATTTATTTAACGATATCGACAACCTTAAAAGTGTATCTTTATCATTTTATCCAAAGTGCATGTTTGTACTATATTGTATAAACAAATAATTTCCCTCATGATATAATTATTTTTCACAAATTATTGAATTAGTGATCAAGTAATCAAAGCATTAAGAATGGAAGTAAAAATAATTGACAAGCATCAATTGAGAATTAAAAATTTATATTTAAAATTAAGATTCATCCTAATTAATAATTAATTACATATCATGAGAGAAAAATGCAAGAAATAATTAAAATACATCACCTGATTTTAAGGGGAAAATGATGAAAATCTTGATCAAGAATTCACATTTTTTCTTGTAAAAACCATGAAACCCTTACTTCTAGACTGATTTCTTGATTTTATCTCCTTTTGGTCTCTCTTTTCTTGTAATTGATATGAATTTTATATCCCAGGAGATCCCTTTGGCTTGTATAAATTGTGTATTATTGAATCTGTGCAAGCCTTTATAAATTGTATTTATAGATCCAAGAATGAGGTAAAAATCGTGGTCAAATTACATTCCAAGAAGAATTCTGCTCCAAATAGGAAAACATGATATTTGCAGCCGAAGTTCATGAATTGATCTTGTTATTCAATTTGTAACCAAATATTTGTATTATTAAGTCCACTTCTTTCCTTAGTTGCAGCATAAGTCGTTCAACTTGAGAGCTTTATATTTGCTGATATTCTAAAATCATAAAATATTGATCCAATACAAGTTTCAAAAGCTTGTAATTTAGTCCCCCAAACTTTTCAATTGTCGAATTTAACTCTTCAAACTTACGACTTTTCTCCAATTGCTCCATTACTACTTCTGATTGATTTATTGATTGATTGTAACCCAGATAGTCTTCATTTGCTTCGAATCAGCTCCAATTAAACTATAAATAGTCAATTTTCACACCGATTGTATCCAAGTTGAAAACTTTCCTATGATTAACATAATTTGAATAAATTAAGTAGATAATTGCTTAATTTACATATAATTGAGTAAGAATAGTATCCCAAATAAATACATAAAATACATTTATCAAAGCTTATAAAAATGTATCTATACAAATGAATGAAAAAGAAATATGGACTTAGAACCTATTTAGGAAAAACAGCCTAGACATATGTTACAGTCAAAAACTAAAATCAAAAGAAATTAGATTAAAAATGACCGGAGGAAATAATCCTATAAATTTTAATAATTTTATTAGAGAAATAATCGTAGGATCTGATCCCATTAGAGATAATCCTTATATACAAAATAAAGCTTTAGAAGTATTAGAAAAACATGTATAAGCAACATGAAGTCTAAACAACCATTTTTATTAAACTTTGAAAGCTTAGTTAGTGCAACAAGATTACCACCAGATATATATATACTTGATAAATCATATAGAAAGATCTCATCCATGGAATGATAAAATAAAAATGATGTAGAATCATGACCTGGAATAAAAAGAACTATTAGAGCTACTATAAAATACAAACCAAAAAATTTGTATAGAAGAATTAACTACAAAATAAATAAAGAGATTAAATTATTCTCTTTGTTCAGTGTTTGGCCACCATTATTTCAAAGCTCATTAATTTTTCGTACTTATATTTAACCACATTTACAAAATAAAATATTTTGCATGTAAATCCAAAACTTCATCCTACTTTTTAACCAAACATTCTTAAAAAAATCACTATTCAAAACTCAATTTTCTCAAAATAATGGCCATTAAATGGGACTTATATACACCACACATGATTATAGAACAAAGACAAAATTGTATTAAAAAAGGTAAATGTTTTAAATATAAAATATAATATTAGATAAAGTAGGACATATGAAAATATAAAAGATCAAATTATAATAGATATGTTAAAAAGTCAATATTATTATAGACATTTTGCTAATAATTACTTTGATAAAAATAAAAATAGAGAAATTGTAAATAAATCTATTATAATAGAAGAAATACAATGTAATATTATTGAATTATCTGATAATGAATCTAAGTAGAAATGGAAGTCTAACAATCATCCATGATTTAATAATTTTCGATAAAAATATTTTTATTATATAGACAGTAGACATATCAGAGTTGCGTACCAAGCATGGTGGACATTTACCTCTACAAAATTCAGAAAAATTAAGTTACTTATCCTTAGAAACTTTAAAGACAAGTTCTTATATCTAGAACAAAAGAATTAATAATTTAAATAAAACCTCTTCTAAGATAAATAATATAGATAAGATATTAGATTTAACATAATAAATCAAAATAATAGGAGATCCTATAAGATGTCGAGGTAAAAATAATATAGTAGCTAAATTAGAAAAAAGAAACAAAAACATGAGTATTAGAACATCAAAAGGTAACACGCACAAATCAAGACACAAAAAGTTTCAAAATATAGATTGAATTATTAGATCTAAAAATAATAAGACTTTCTAATAGCCAACCTAGGTTAGCAACCTTTATGGCTATAAATTATAGTGAAATAAAAAGAGAAAAAGCTAGAATGGTTATAATTAAAAGATTGAATTACAATATTGTGGAATATTAATATCATATATTGACATGTTAAAAATAAAATAATAAAATATTTCAAAGTTTGATTGTAAATCTAGATTTTGGCTATAAATAGTACAAACCAAATTGATAAATCAAACAAAGGAAAAAAACTAAGAGAGGAAGAAGAAGAAACCTATTATAAAAACCTTAAAAACTAGGGCAAAATAAATTATAATGAGTTCATATACTACAAATAAAGTAA
>CAIGRB010097330.1:22037-34175 GCA_903798255.1 Fraxinus quadrangulata | reverse complement strand
AGATAGTCAGATTACATGGAGTTCCTATCACCATTGTTTCAGATAGAGAACCAAGGTTCACATCAAAATTTTGGGAAAGTTTGCAAGCGGCCATGGGAACGAAACTAAAGTTTAGTACTGCTTATCACCATCAGACGGATGGACAATCAGAAAGGACCATTTAGACTCTAGAAGATATGTTGATGGCATGTGTTTTGGATCTTTGCTGTAGTTGGGAGACACATTTGCCATTAGTGGAATTCGCTTACAACAATAGCTTCCAGGCTACTATAGGCATGGCCCTATATAAAGCTCTTTATGGTAGGAAATGCAAATCTCCTATCCATTGGGACGAAGTCGGAGAGAATAGAATGTTGGGTCCTGAAATCATCGAATGAACATTTGAAGCGATTGATAAGATTAGGGCAAGAATAAAGGCAGCACAAGATCGACAGAAAAGTTATGCTGGTGGTAGAAGAAGGGATTTGGAATTTCAAGTGGGTGACAACGTTTTTCTAAAGATGCAATGAAGGGTGTATTGAGATTTGGTAAGACTGGGAAGTTGAGACCACGATTTATTGGACCTTTCAAAATTCTTGAAAGGATTGGTGTTGTAGCTTATCAAATTGCCTTACCACCTGAACTTGTAGCAGTGCATAATGTGTTCCATGTTTCGATGCTCAGAAAATATGTCCATGATCCTAATCATGTGGTGGGTTATCAGACAATGGGGGTACAAAAAGAATTATCATATGAAGAGATTTTGATGATGATTTTGGATAGAAAAGTGCATCAACTCAGAAATAAAGAAGTTCCTTGGGAGAAGGAAGATGAGTTTAAGACCAAGTATCCAGAACTCTTTGATTAGCCAATGTAATTTTCGAGGACGAAAATATTTATGGAGGGGAGATTGTAAAGTCGCGAATTTTTTTTGTAAAATAGAATTAATTATTTCACATGCTATATTTTGAAGGAAGTTAGGGACTAAAGTAGAAATTTCAATTTTAATGTGTCAAATATTTGAATATTGATGGAGCAGTGATAAGTATATGAATTTTGGGCTAGTTGGATAGCTCATAATTAATTATGCATTTTAGGCTTGAGAAAAAAAAGTTAATTTGGATTAATCGAGCCTAAGTTATTAAGGTCGAAAGATATTGCCTTGTATTGCATTTTGGTTGAATTATTTAATGTATTTAGAATTCTAGGGTTTGTCACGTGCACCATTTAGTTTGTTAAGTTATTGATTATTTTTTTTAAGTAAAGATGTGGGTTGGAATTGTTGAAGGATGTGCCAATTAGTTTGTTTTTACTATTCTTAAATTTTGAATCGTAAGGTTGGACTGACACGTATACGGATCCCATTTTGTATAGACTTGGTCCAGCCTTTCTGTTTTCAATTTCTGTTTTTTTCCCATTATCCATTTTACTCACCCTATTCAACACGTTTCCCACTACGTGCCAACTCTTAAGGATATGTTATTATTGCCTATGTATATAGACACATGTATAATGGAGGGAACACACACACAGAAAAAAAAAAGTACGCATGTACGGTAAACACAACAAAGGCAGAAAAGAAAGAAAGTAAAGGAATGTGATTTTGTTTTGTCTTCCAAAATTAAAGCAAGTTAACAATGTAGGAAATGAGGTGTTGTTGATCTATCCCATTTAAATTATTTTTCTTTCACGTTGATGAAATTTTATAGTTATGAAAGTTAAAGATATGACATAAAATGATATTCTATGATATGATGATATGGCCATTCTGGTACAAATGATATGATATGATATGAGCTATTACCGGTTTCTAAAGAGAAGATGACGGTATGAATTTTCTTGACGCATGATTAAAATATTTTATTAGAGATTGCACCATATTTATATGTCCTACTGAGTATTCAAGTATACTCACCCATTTTCTACTCCACACAGGTCAGAACGGGTCGTTGGTCAGCGGGCGATGAAGTGCAATTGTGGTGCCGGATATTTGAAATTAATAAATCGAATATGGTGTAACGTGTCTTAAATTTTAAATTTTAGTAGTAACTCTAGTTTAATAATTTTTGAAATCGTTCATTTTATTTGAAATTTGGAACATATTTATTGGACATGTAGTTTGATATGATGATTTGGAAATTTTAACTTGCTTATGATATTTGATGTTTACCTTTCTATTCACGTTTTATGCACAAATAATTACATCAAGCTGGAATTGAAATGTAGAAAAATTANTGGAACGGATTTATAGGACATGTAGTTTCGTATGATGATTTGGAAAATTTAACTTGCTTATGATATTTGATGTTTACTTTGCTACTCACGTTTTCTGCATAAATAATTACGTCATGCTGGAATTGAAACGTAGAGAAATTGATTACATTTCCTAAGAGATATAATCTGCTAGAAAAATTGCTATGTAAATTGGGTGACTTTGAAGCCGGGTCCCACTGGAGAAAGAGAAAATGTACTTAGCCGTAGGATTTGATTTTCTTGGTGATGTGATCTAGTACAAGATTGTATTAAATTTGGGGGACTTGTCTGACTGTCTCTGTATTGTTTAGTGAGGAAAGAGAGGAACTTAACTTTATACATATCATCGTACTATTCAATTATGCCTTGAATAGGATTTTATTATTATAATAATTAATGACCCATTTTTCTATATATGTCTGTGTATGTATTGGTAGGATATTGATTTTGCACCTATTGATTGAATTTGACCAGTAGAAAATTTAAAGGGAACACCACATCAATTTGTCTGCCAACCTGTAAATTTTTATATTAATTCTCTCCCTTGATTTTAGCCAAGCAGTGAGTAATTTGACTATTTAGCTAGACCACTATATTAATTATGTTAGGGAATTGAAATATTTTCATGTCTGTCACTTGTGTCAATTTCATAAATAAGGTTGCATGCCAATTGTTCCCTAATATGCTAATTATCAAATGGGTATGTGTATGTCTTACATGGGAAAGATTGTTTTCTATTTGAGTTTAGTGTTCCAAAGTAGGAATAAAATAGTGATGTTATGCCTCACTGGACAAAGTCACTAAAATTGCACTTTCGTGTGCATGTTATTTTTGTTACTCAATTATGCATAAAATTGAATTCTATAATTTATTTAAGAATTTGAGATATATCCAAGTGTGTATGGATCTACTGTGGTTTTGGAGAAAGTCTTTATTTTTAAGAGGAACTTTTGTTGGCGATCTAAACTTTAAAATTTGGGTCGTTACAACATGCATCACTTATGCATGAAATTCCCCACTGAGGTAATTAGATGGGCTCCAGGGAGTGTTGCCTCAACTCCTTGAGAAAGGCTGAACCCTGACGAGTTAACAAGGTGCTCTTTGATGCTGAAATGTCAGACACCCTTGAAGAAGAGCAAACCCCTGCACAAAGGCAAGATATCGAGATGGCGGAAGCTTTTGTACAAGGCCGACCTGAAAAGATAGCCCTGAATCACAAATCGCTTCGACGAAGAAACTGAAAAGTTTCCCATTGGATCCTCGAGACACATCCAAAGTTCTGCAAGTGGGAAAAGATTTGGGATATGAAGAACTCATACATCTTTGCATGGGAACATAAGGACATGATCGGAATAGACCCAAGGGTCAGTTGCCACCACTTACGAATTGATCCAAACCAAACCCGATACAGGCAGAAAAGGAGAGCATTAAATGTTGAGAGATATAGTGCTTTGAAAGAAGAAGTGGAGAAATTGATTAGCAATGGATTCATCAGGGAAGCCACCTACCCGATGTGGATATCCAATCCTGTGCTGGTAAAGAAATACAATGGCAAGTGGTGAGTGTGCATTGACTTCTCCAATCTCACTCAACCCTGCCCAAATGACAGTTTTCCACTTCCTTGAATAGACAAATTGGTAGATTCGACTGCTCGACATGAGCTACTAAGCTTTATGGACGTTTATTCGGATTATAATCAAATTTACATGTAACCTTTGGATTGAAGAATGTTAGAGCCACCTACCAGAGGCTAGAATAGAAGATGTTTGCTGATTAACTTGAAAAAATGATGGAAGTCTACGTTGATGACATGCCTGTAAATAGCCTCCAAGCAAGGGACCATGTGAAGCACTTAGATGAGGCCTTCCAAATTCTAAGGAAATATAGAATGAGGCTAAATCCTCTCAAGTGTGCATTTGGTGTAGAATTCGGTAAGTTCCTTGGATACATTGTAGAATTCGGTAAGTTCCTTGGATACATTGTAAATTAGAGAGGAATTGAAACGAATCCAGAAGAGATTAAGGCTTTGATCAAGATGAGATCACTTCAGAAGCCTAAGGAGGTACAACGACTTACTAGAAGGATGGCCGCACTCAGCCGCTTCATATCAAAGGCCACAGAGAAGTGTCTTCCATTCTTTAAGGTTCTTAAAGGAGGGAAGATGTTCCAATGGACACTAGAGTATGAGGATACATTCCAAGCACTGAAAAGTTACCTCGGACAAGCCCCTCCTATCCAAACTTAAGGTGGGCGAAACTTTGTTGCTTTACCTAGCTTTGTTCGATGATGCTATCAGTTTAGTTTTTATAATGGAAGAAGAGAAGCAACAGTTGCCCATTTACTATATCAGCAAAGCTTTATTACCGACAAAGGCGCGATACCCAGACATGGAGAACCTTACCCTTTTTTAGTCATCTCATCTCGAAAGTTGGGACCATACTTCCAGGCTTATATCATTCATATACTGACGAAATTTCCACTAAAGCGAGTCCTTCAAAAGCCAGACACCTCAGGAATGCTATTGAAATGAGCAGTCGAGTTCAGTGAGTTCAATATAGTATATAAACTAAGAGTTGCGGTTAAAGGTCAGGCCCTACCTAACTTTGTGGTTGAATTTGCTACGGCCCCCTGAAATATAAGTAAATATGAAACTGGTGGAGCCTCCCACTTGAAACCTCTTTGTTGACGGGTCATCTGGAGAAGATGGGTTAGGAGAAGAAGAAGTCTTGGAAATCCCTTTGGGCTATAAGCTTAACTATGCAGTAAGGCTTGGGTTCAAAGCATCTAAGAATGTAGCCAAATATGAAGCACTCCTAGTAGGCCTTCATTTGGCTAAGGAATTGCAAGTGAAAAGGTTGACCATCAATATTCACAACTAGTCGTAAACCAGGTCAATGGCAATTTTGTGGCCAGAGATAAACACATACATGGTGGCATACTTGAAATTAGTCATGAATTTCCTTCTCAACTTTGAAAAATTCGAACTGACACAAGTGTCCCATTTTGAGAACTCCCACGTCGACACTCTATCGAAGTTGGCCAGCACTAATGATTTCGAAATCCTTAAAGTGGTTCCCATAGAACATTTTGTTGAACCCTCAATCACAAGGGATGAAGAAGCGATGTGGATTGAAGGCACCCCATTATGGATGTAACCTATTGTTGCTTTCCTCAAAGAACAGACCATCCCGGGCAATGAAGCCGAAGCCCATCATCCCGGGATGATGTGTTATACAAGCGAGGTTTCTCATCACCCCTCCTCAGATGCACATGAGGCGAATAAGTAAACTATATCCTAAGAGAAATCCACGAGGGAGTTTGTGGCAACCACTCTTGAAGGCCAGCACTAGCACATAAGGTACTCAAACAAGGATATTATTGGACCACCTTGAAAAGGGACTCAATGCAATTTGTACGTAAATGTAATAAATGTGAGCGTTTATCCCATGTGCAAAGACGACCTTCACAAGAACTCATAGTTGTATCAAGCCCTTGGTCATTTGCTAAGTGGGGAATTGATTTCATAGGCCCATTGCCCAGGAGGAGGGGGAATGCGTGCTTCGCCATTGTAGCAATTGATTATTTTATGAAATGGATCAAAGCAGAACCTTTGGCTAAGATTACCAAAGTGAACACTTCCAAGTTCCTTTGGAAGAATATCATATTCAGGTTTGGAATCCCCCACTATGTTGTTTCAGATAATGTAAAGCAATTCGACAACAAGAAGATCAGAGATTTATGTAATGAGCTCGGAATTAGGAAATGATTTTCAACACTGCATCACCCCGAAGTAAACGGGCAGGTCGAAGCTATTAACAAAACCATCAAGCTCACCCTGAAGAGAAAGCTGGATGCTTCATGGGGATGTAGATTGATGAACTCTCCCAAATCCTTTGGGCCATAGGGACAACCAGTAAGACTGCAATCGGGGAGACTCCATTCTCTATGACTTATGGGGATGAGGCCATGAGCCCGGTAGAAGTTGGAGTACCTTCACCCCGTCACATACATTTCAAGGAGGTAACCAATGATGAACTAAGAAAGTTTGAACTCGAACTCCTTGATGAGAGAATGAATGCCTCTCAAGTGAAACACGCTTTTTACCGGTGCAAAATAATGCGTTACTACAATGCCAGGTGAAAAGGGTTTTTAGCATTGGCGATTTGGTACTTCGGAGAGTTTTTCCATCCTCAAAGGAATGAGGAATAGGAACATTGGGGCTGAACGGAAGGGTCCATATTGCATTGTGGAAGAAGTTCGACCCGACACATATAAGATTGAAAACTTGGAAGGAAAATGATGCCTCATCCTTGGAATATTGAACATTTGAGGAAGTATTATTAGTAGGGAAGTTGTGAAGGCCGACTCTGGTTATGTAAATATTTTGTTAATGGAATGAACCATTATCACTTCATTGTTGCTCTTGCAATTAAATTCCCTTACCAAGGTACGTGACGTCCCTACGGGGTCACCTCAATCAAGGATGTCTACTTCGATAGGAGAGGCGCGTGACATCACCACTGGGTCGCCACATTAGTCCATCAGAGATGATGCTTTCCACGTTGAAAAATGCCCTTGTCAAGGTGCGTGACACCCCCACGATGCCACCTCAATAAAGGATGAGCACTTCGTTGGGAGAGGTAAGGGTGCCTCCTCTAGGAAAAGCGATTCAGCGAAGTGCTTACATGGATCCCATTTTGACTCATTCATCTTGGCGAGGTGTTTACACTTATTTCACTTGCTTAGGTGAAGTGTTTACACAAATCCTATTTTGACTAATTCATTTTGGAGAGGTGTTTACACTTATTCCACTTGCTTAGGTGAAGTGTTTACACAGATCCCATTTTGACTAATTCATTTTGGCGAGGTGTTTACACATTCTACTTGCTTAGGTGGAGTGCTCACACGGATCTCAATTGATTCATCCATTTGTTTAAAGTGTGTATTCGGGCGAAGTGACTACACTTGGATATACCTGATTATTTCGTTCTAAAGTGAAGCTACAACAAGAAGAAATTACACGACAGTAAAGAAAGATTTCATTACAAAATTGGTCGTTACAAAACTCAAGGATTTACATCAACAGTAGGCCCATCCTCACATCTTCTTCGAAGGAGCTTCTTCCTCCGTTGAACTCCTCCTCCAAGAATCCAACTTCAAGGTCAGGATGGACTTCCCTTAGGCAAGATAGCAATAGTTGGGCATTTCATGAAGTCCAGTAGTTGGCGAAGTCGTCATAATCCTTTGTCTAGTTGAAGTTATCGATGCAGTTCTGCACAAACGCTTCGTCTACTGTCTTTACTTCTGCCTTTAGAGACTCAATCCCCTTCTTTTGGGCTTTGGTCAACATCCTCAGTTCAGCCCTTTCCTTGTTGGCCCCCTCCAAAGCTTCAGAGGCAATCCTTTGGTATTCATTGGACTGATCTATTTACTAGTAAGTGCAGCCACTTGGGATACCGATTCGTGGAGTTCATTCCTCAGTTGATTTATTTGTATCTCAGCACAGTCTAGTTCACTTCGGCCTCGGTCCTCTTCACCTCAGCCTCTTCTGCCTCGTCCTTGGCCTTTTTTACCTCTTCCTCCCACCTCTCCGTGGCCTTCACTCTTTTGTTCAACTCCTCATTTTTCTGGCGGAGAGTTCGAACCAGATCTTCCGCCATCATGCCAATACTTAGTGCATGAGCCACACAGGCATTGTTGGCCGCCAATACATCCTCGACTTAACAGGAGACGATGTGGGTCTCTACCACTCTTCAGTCCAAAATTTGTTATGGGATCGAGCGGTGGAGGCGGTTTTAGGAGATAGCATCTCCAGAACGACCTCGGGGTTCTTCCTCATTGACTCCCAAGAAGTTTACTGCCCTATTGCGAGGATGGGGATTTACAAACTTCTTTATCCTTTTACGGGGTGGCTCTGATGGCTGGCCAGCGAACGCAGATAGAGTGGCTTCCATTACAACCCCCGCTGGAGTTTCAGAAGTTATGGCCACGATCACCCCAGTAGGAATAGGAGGGGTGGATGAGGCTTTGCCACTGTGGTGATGGAAGATGATGTCGCGGATGGGCCAATTCTATTCCTTTTAACTAGCGAAGTGTCCTCCGCTTCATCATCTTCTGAAGGCAATTTTCCTTTTATAAGGCAAGTTCAATTTTTCCGCCTACTTCTTGTAGGCGGACGAGTTAGTCTTAAGGGCCTTCGCCTTGGCCACACTACATCGAATTGTAGCAAAATCCGGCCTGAGTACTTTCTTCTTCAAGTAATCATCTGAAGGAGGGTTAGGACAGTCAACTAGAACGTTGAATGGGACTCAAAAGTGCAAGTGACTTACCTCGGGAGACCATCAGTCCATGTAGGATGAAGGGTGTGTTTTTATCGATTAGTTCGTTGTAGCTCCGGTCCTTGAGTGGCTGCTGACAGATGTGGCTGATAATATTCCACTATTCAGCAGAGATTTCGCACCTCGGTAACAAACCTATAAACAAGGAAAGTGTTAAACCATAAGAACTCATACTAAAACATTAAGTAGCTAGGCAAAAGAACTTACTACCAAAGGAATAGGTCGTTGGAACTGTAAGAGGAGCCATGGGGTCACCCTCCATGGTGTCCCACCTCCCCGACACCAAGAACCAGGACTTTCTCCACTCCTTAACCAAAGAGGGCGCCTACCACAAATGGGCAATGGGATCCCTAGGGGGTCACATAGTACTACCCCTTACTTTTTCATCCCCGGCTACGCTTTTGGGGAAGTAAATGGAATGGAAGACACTAAAGTGCATGGCAACGCCCAGGCTGGCCTGACGCCACAGCATCCACGACCCAACCATCTGTGCCCAGGAGTTTGGATAGAGTTGGATCGGGGCCAGCCCATAGGAGTGAAGGACTAACCTAAGAAAGGGATGGAATGGAAGCCTAAAACTTGCTTTTAGCAAATTTTTGCTTATAGCCACGCAGCGCGACCTTGGATAGTAGGCCTTTTCATTGGTACCGAGGATAATCAGGTCTATGTTGCTAGGGATCCTAAAGACCTCTCTACACTTAGATAGCTTTTTTTGAGGTGATGGTTGAAGCGTATTCAAAAGAAGCCCCCTACTTAATGGAAGTTTCTATAGTAGGTGGGCAATCTCCAAATGTTTTCTCCCGACCTGATAACCTACCTATATCGTCCGAAGAGAGGACAATTGGCTCCCTCACCTCTAAACCACCTACTGAAAGCCTCTCATCACTAGACTTAGGCCCAGGAACTTCGGAAGCCATTTAGATGTGAAATAAAATGTGAAGAAGGGAGATTTACCTAAATATTGGTGTTCAAACGAAGCAACAGTCACTGAAAGTTAACAAAAGATGCTGGACTTGCAAAGAAGTGTCGCCAGAAAAGGAAAATTACGGTGGGTTTGGGGATTTCTTTTTTTCTTTTTTTTTTCCGAAAATACACAGTGAAATGAGGGGGGTTTGGCCTTATATAGGTGTTGCCAGTTCAACCCAGCCGTTAAATTATCACTAATCACATCTCGACCGTTCAAACCTATAGTACATAATCACTGTTAATCCCAAAAGTCATGTAAGTCAACAGTCCTAATGAAGCAGTGTGCTTCAAGCCCTTGCCCAAACGCGTCGCCTTGTGATTGTCTAGCCATCGCCATGATTACCATTCATTATCTAGGAGGTGTGCCTTGGAAGCAAGCGATGCCCTCATGATTACCTTGGGAAGATGCGAAAGCTTCAAATTATTAGCACGAAGCCATAAGTAGTCTAGTTAGCAAGGACTTCGCCTCTGCAACAACTTTTCCCGAAGTTGGCAACACTCATCACTTCGTCCTTCAACAAAGACTTTGCCTCTACAACAATGTTTCCCAAAATTGCCAACATTCAACGCTTGTCTTTCAGCCAGGACTTCACCTCTGCAACAACTTTTCCCAAAGTTGCTAATACTCATCGCTTCGTCCTTTAGCAAGGACTTCGTCTCTGCAACAACCTTTCCCAAAGTTATCACATTCAACGCTTCGTCCTTCAGCAAGGACTTAGCAACAACTTTTTCCAAAGTTGCCAACACTCATCACTTCTTCCTTCAGCAAGGACTTCGCCTCTGCAACAACTTTTTCCAAAGTTGCCAATACTCATCATTTCATCCTTCAGCATGGACTTCACCTCTGTAATAACTTTTCCCAAAGTTGCCAACACTGAACGCTTCGTCCTTCAAACAAAGACTTCACCTCTGCAACAACTTTTCCAAAAGTTGCCAACACTTATCCATTCATCCTTCAGCAAGGACTTCACCTCTGCAACAACTTTTTCCAAAGTTGCCAACACTCAATGCTTCGTCCTTCAACAAGGACTTCACCTCTGCAATAAGTTTTCCAAAAGTTGCCAACACTCAACGCTTCGTCCTTCAACAAGGACTTCACCTCTGCAACAACTTTTTTCAAAGTTGCCAACACTCAACCCTTCATCCTTTTAACAAGGACTTTGCCTCTGCAAGAAATTTTCCCTAATTTGCCAACACTCAATGCTTCGTCCTTCAAACAAGGACTTTGCCTCTGCAACAACTTTTCCCAAAGTTGGCAACACTCACCACTTCGTCTTTCAGCAAGGACTTTGCCTCTATGACTTTTCCCAAAGTTGCCAACACTCAACGCTTCGTCCTTCAAACAAGGACTTCACTTCTGCAAAAACTTTCCCAAAAAGTTGCCAACACTCATCACTTCGTCCTTCAGCAAGGACTTCGCCTCTACAATAACTTTTCTCAAAGTTGCCAATACCCAATGCTTCGCCTTTCAATAAGGACTTCACCTCTACAACAACTTTTCCCAAAATTCCCAACACTAATGCTTTGTCCTTCAAACAAGGACTTCGCTTCTACAACAACTTTTTCCAAAGTTCCCAACACTCATCCCTTCATCCTTCAGCAAGGACTTCGGCTCTGCAACAACTTTTCCCAAAATTGCCAACACTCAATGCTTCGTCTTTCAAACAAGGACTTTGCCTCTGCAACAACTTTTTTCAAAGTTGTCAACACTCATCACTTCGTTCTTCAGCAAGGACTTCGCCTTTGCTATAACTTTTCCTAAAGTTACCAATGCCCAATGCTTCGTTCTTCCGCCAGGACGTTGCATCTGCATATTTTTTTTTGTCTCTTCTACTACAACTAACGCGTACACCCCATAAAATGACATGATACAGCCATATCAATAAAGTCCATACAGTATATAAATATCCATACATAGACTTGAGGGACCGTTGTTACGGGCCTTCAGAGGCCTTCCACCTGTTACACCCTATTCATTTATAGTCGAACTCAAGAAATTATTTAGTCAAAGTCAAGAATCTCAATTGTCAAAGTCAACCAAATAAGGATTTAAGTTGAATAAATGATTTCATGGGGCTTAATTTGTAATTATTAATACTTAAAAGGCTAAAAATAGCATACAGAGGAATCTAGGCATTTACTTTATATTATTGGATATGAGAGGACTAAATGTGATATTGTAAGAAGCTTGGGGACTTGACTTGTAATTATATTATAGCTATCCATTTAACGGTTTTTTAAGAGTATATGGAAGATATTGAAAAGAATGGGGAAAATATTAGAAATACATTCATTAAGATCTGAGTATTTTTCAATCCAAGATGGTTCCATGGTGATAACGGATTTCAAATAGTTTTTTATAAAATATTGAAAAGGTTTAGGATTAATTTTTGGAAGCTTTCCAGAACCAGTTTGAACGGCTTTTTTGTAATTTGAAGGTTTTTCTGAATTTTGTTCAAAAACAGAAAATTTATTTGAAGAAATGTTTTGAGTGTTTGAGGAAGAGTATTTTGAATCCAATGTGTTTTTGTTGGAATTTTGAATATATTCTGAAATTGAAGAGGATGGCAAAGGAATTTTGTTTTTGTTCTTCTTGTTTTTT
>CAIGRB010097330.1:8008-20206 GCA_903798255.1 Fraxinus quadrangulata | reverse complement strand
TATATATATATATATATATATATGAAATTTTAAAGATTGTATATGGATTATTTGTGAATTGGAATGTGAGACATGTGTGATATTGAGACCGATCAGAAAAGTAATCATGATTATATACTTAGTTTACTGAGAGACCTGGCCGTGTTCTATACTACATTGAGGGATCTGATCGTATACACATAGTTCACTGAGGGGTCTTGACCGTGTTCTAGTATTGATTATGAGAGGTCTTTGAGACCCATTTTCGTTCACTGATGGGGCTTGAGGCTTGTGTCGGGAGTGTTTAGCGCAAGGACCAGTCTACGGGCATATAACCAGATTATGAATTTTACTCAGAGGGTACATTTTTGGTAGATTTCTTGGTACATTTGATGTGATGAGATGATAGTATAGATTTCAGTTGACGATTATATCATGGTTACGAGATAATGTTTTTCAGTATTATGATGATGTCTTAATTTTTTATTATTATTATATGTTGTTATACTGTGGACTGTTAAATTATGTAATCTTGATTTTTGATATAAACTTATAAATGAAAAAGTAAAACTATTTTTGAACTTTTTCACTCACTGAGCTATTAACTCATATACTTTTGCCACTATTTTTTTACATGTAACATTTGGTTCTTTATAGCTAGAGGAGCCTGATGATTTCAAAGTGGTAGCCCCACGACATATTGAGTGACATGATACATTTGATAAAGCACAAAGTATTATTTTGGGGCCATTACATTATATTTTTCATAAGCAATTGATTTTGACATATTTAGTAGTAATTCATAGTCAGCCTTTGTGGTGGATCTGGCATTTAGTCAGCATCTATCATCGGTGCACGTCACGTTTCAGGTCCACTAGGGTGATTTGGGACAGGTCGTGTCACCACTTCACCTGTCTAGTCCATTCACCACGTGTGCACGGATTTCATACGGCTACGTAGCGAACAAACTGGATTTGTATCGGATGAACTGAATTTGTATTGGACAAACCGAATCCAATACTTCGAACTGAAACGTTGCTGCTCACCTCACAAACGATCCGAACTCATTCGCCACTCCCCATACTCATTTCTCCATGCCTGCCAAGATCTTTTAAGAGAACATCTCTCCCAAAATCAAATCCTACTCAAACTTCAGGAGTTCCTTTTGTGGATCCAACCTGGTTATGGAAATTTTATGGATAACATTTCATTTGTGAGTGGATGGTTGGCTACCACTCACTTGAAATTCGCAAACGTACGGTTTCGTTGTACAAGTAATAAAATTTATGAGTTAGGAGTATCGTTTTCACGAGAAATAAGATCTAATTTATAGTTCAATAGCTACTATTAAATTCGAAGTTTTGTGATATCAAAAGAGATGGTTTATATGTAATCTATATTAATCCTGAACTAACAAAATGAATAAAATATTTATTTAATTTGTAAATGTTTGTATTGGAATTGAGAATCCCCCCTATTGTCATTTAATTTAATTCTTAATTTGTAATATAGTAAATTCATGCATTCAAGACAATCGATAATTCACTGTTATTCAATATTCTTTTCAAAAATATATTAAACCTATATTTAACACGACCCGATCTTATTCCTAATCTGAATTCATATGAAAAATATGCATTGATTCGCATGATTTATCACACATAATTGCACATGCCATAGATATTATTCTTAGTGCCTATTGCCCATGGTTGATTTTGTCTCGTTCTAAACTTATTATGAATAAATATACACTATAACAAGCAACTTACTATATAATTGGTGATCAATCAATCAAATAGTTCAATGAAAATGCAAAATCAATCAAGAAGAATCAAGAAATACTAAACTAATTGTATTGAATTAAAATAAATAAATAATATGGTTCGTCATTTATCCAATACAATAAAAATTTAGCGTAACATTCTTATAATTAAATTACACAAAAATAATTGGAAGAACATCACCCGGAAATAAGAAAGATGGAATAAGTAGGAAAAATCCACGTTCTTGGCTCAAATTTTGAAACCGGGCTATGAATCTTTAAAATCCTTGTATGATTCGCCTTGAATTAATGTATAGACTTGTTCTTCATCTCCAAAATATGTAGAATATGGTGAAATTTAGGTCAAAAGGAGGTCTCCCACGGTCTGGTCGAGTTTGGTATTTCAAGGATGTCAAAATGATTGCATTAAATTGTTACCAAAATAAAAACAAGGAAAATCAAATTTTCCCATTTAGCCTGGAGGCACGCACCTAGTGAAACCTAGGGCACGTGCCTTGGGGTTTGGGCAGCCTTGCTTGGTATGGGGCGCACGCCTCTCCTGCAGGCGAGGGCGCGCGCTTTGCCAAATTTCCGATAGCTGAAATTTTTTAGTATTTTTGTCATACATTTCTCTCCCGATATCTGATTGAGATGATTCAAAGTGCATTGAAAAGATAACTCAAAGATCTACAAATCTTCTTGAAATCTAATAATTTCAATTCGAACATTTCCTATGTGGAAAATGGGTCTCAGACCGAGACAAAAAATTTGAAGCACAACTTTTTTTGGCTGGAAGTTGATATGTGATGGTACTTTGACTATATTTCTTCCCCTCGACTTCTTTTCTCATCCAATTGATGCCTAACACTCTCAAATATTTATCGTGAGGTTTGATGTAACTTTTGAGTATTTACATTTCAATCCCTAAACTTTGTATTTGATACAATTGAGCCCTTTTCGGCTATCTTAGCATTCTTTTCTCCAATTCTTCATCAAACATTGAGTTTTACCTACAAAATGAAATATAACACAAGTTAGGTAGTATTTTATCCAAAGAACAGTAAAATATCATCGTTTAAGATCTCAAATAAGTGTAGAAACTACACTTATCACACTCCCAAACTTGATTTTTTGTTTGCCCTTAAACAAAAATAAAACCTAATAAATACACAAACACACAATGCTAATTATCTAATTGGTGGCTAGTCAATCAAGTAAATCGAAAAAATTTAGCTGCCTAACATGGCTTCTTATTTCAAGATTGAAATCATAATATCAGATCTATGTACAACTTTAAAATCACAATATAGAAATTAAAATCTACTTCTCCAATGTAAAATAGATGTGTGTGTGTGAAGAATTAAACACAGCATTATGAATTCATGAGTTGTTTCAATTCCCGACTCTCAATGGTCAAATATATTCTTTCATCACTCGTAAGATTTACACACCCCCAAACTTATTTTTTTCGCTATTTTCAAGAGTATGAACTAAGGTTGAATTTTATATTATCATCACCTCTCTAATTTAGGTAAATCTCACTAATTGTAAGTCAATATGTCAATAAATAAGGATTCTTCATTCAGTTTGAGTGTTTCGATCTCTATAACTTAATTAGACTAACAATCTATTACAAAAAAGTCAAATTCTTTAAACAAGTGTTTAAGATATAACCAAGGTATTTGGAGCGTTTTCTGTTTTATGAACTTGTTTTTTTTAATATATTTTTTCTCAATCTTTTTTCAACACTTTTTTTTTTTTTGCTTTTATTTGCAGCATTCTCCCCATTAAGCTTTTTAAATGATCCATGTAACAAGTTTTAGGCCGATGACTCCGAAGTCAGTTGACTTTAGGGCAACAGGTTTTAACACCTTTACAGGCTTAATAACTCAAGTAATAAATGTTACAAAGAGAAATTTTCAAATAAATATATTTTTTTTAATGACTTGATTAGTACAATGTCCCTTATTAAACACCTATCCAAGTAAAACGACCCCTAACTTGAGATTTTCATCAAATTGCATCCTATTGACATTAGACAATCCACACAAAATTTTTAATTTCTTACATAAAATCCCCATTTATCTCAATATCTTCCCACAACAGTGAAATCCCCCAAATTATTTATTTGGTCTGAGGATGTAAAATTTAGTGGTTTTGGATTTCACATCTATGGTGGAATTTTAACCTATCCAATTATGAAATCAACTCATTCCTACACAATGCTTAACTTAATTCATGTACTTAATATATATAAAATTTCACATGGAAAAGCAAAAATTAATATAAGCATGCAACTTATTCACCATTCATATTAATAATTAACGATTCAATATATTTTTATTGCCAGCCAGACCAACTAACTCACACAAGCACACAAAAAGAAAATATTTTTAAAATTTTTAATATCTAAATCAATGTAATAAAAGCATAAGAAAACACATAAACATTAGAATGACACACACGCACACAAAGAAGAACATTTGAATAAAGTAAATACAACTGCTTATGATTTTGTTATTTAGTTTCATCGATTTATCTAATTATTAAGATGGTTACTAGATTAAATCCATAGCGCTTGTCTTGGGTTGTTTAGTAATTAGGGTTAATAGGATCCCTTGTTTTCTAATTACAATTAAGGAGAAACATAAAAATAATTCCAACGGTGAATATTCAAAATATGAATTGAATTATCCTTACATCTATGATCAATTGTGGATTTTCGATGGTGGATGTGGACTTAGACCAAGGTACTTGATTGTTTTCGTTAATTTTAATTTGTATTGTTATTTATTGCGTTATTTACAATTAACGCATACAAAAACTCCCAAATCATTGTACGAAGTATAAAATATTGAATTACACACTCTTCGTGTGATCGACCCTTGTTTCTACACTACATTAGTTTTAGAGGTTAATGTATTACTTTTTGGTTCCTGCGACAGCACACCAAATTTGGCGTCGTTGACGGGGAGCGATTTAGTTTATTTTTATGCTTCTTATTTGTTTATTTTCATTGAAAAAAAATTGTTAATTTTCGATATTTGCAGTTTCTGCATTTTATTATTTTTCTGCATTCTAGCGTAGAATTTTTGTTTGTTTTTCTTTTACTATAGCTTTTCCTTACTTGTTTTTCATAATTCGTTAGAGTTTCCTTGATTGTGTATGACTGTAACTCAATATTCTAATCAAGGTGATTTGCAGTACGATCAAGAAATAGAGAGAACTTTGCATAGATTGAGTAATGGCATTCGATGGAATTTTGAAGAAAACAATCTTGATCCTGATATCCTGTTTGCTAGCAATTCTGATTTGGAGGAAAAGGAAGTCATGGCTGGAAATTGAACTTTGAAAGAGCTTGCCGCCCCTAGTTTGAATCAACAACTATTATGCATAATGCTTCTCACTTTAGATGCCACTACTACATTTGAATTGAAATATGGACTAATACATCTCTTGCCCACTTTTCATGATCTTGCAGGTGAAGATCCTTATAAGTATCTAAAGGAGTTTCATGTGGTTTGCACGAGCATAAAACCCACGGGTGTAACTGAAGAGCTTATTAAATTAAGAGCCTTTCCATTTTCTTCGAAGAATTCGGCTAAGGATTGACTCTATTATCTACCCTCCGGGAGTATTACCACATGGGACAAGATGAAGATGTTGTTTTTAGAGAAATATTTTCCAGCTTCAAGGGCGCCAACATTTGAAAAGAAATATGTGGTGCAAGAGAATCCCTACATGCATACTGGGAGCGATTCAAGAAGTTATTTGTAAGTTACCCCCATCATTAAATTAGTGAGTAACGTCTCATCTAATATTTCTATGAAGGCCTTCTATCCACTAATAGGAGTATGATTGATGCTAACAGTGGAGGAGATTTGGTAGATAAAACTCTCGAGGGCGCAAGGAGCTTAATTGCAAACATTGCAGCCAACTCTCAACAATTTGGCACTAGACTTGACCTTCATTCTAAACATACTAATGAGGTAAATATCTTATCCATTGAACAACAAATTGCGAGTCTAACTTCTCTTGTTAATCAAATGGCTGTAGGTAATATGCAGACAGCAAAAACTTGTCGGATGTGCCCAACACTTCAAGAGGATCCCATTGGCCACGTTAATGTAGCAAGTGGCTTTCTTGGACAACTGCAAAGGAATTATGATCCCTATTCGAACACGTATAACTAGGGATGGAGGGATCATCCTAATCTTAACTATAAGAATCCACAAGTAAATCAGCCTGCAACTCAAAACCGTCCAAGTTTTCATCAATATAAGCAGTCATACCCTCCTAGACAACAACCGAGCCAAACTTCCAATTCAGATATGTCGTTAGAAGACATTGTTAAGTCCCTTGTCGCTAACATTTTGCAATTCCAATAAGAGACAAAAATAATTCCAACAAGAGGCCAAGCCAGTATTCAAAGTTTGGAAAATCAGATAGGTCAGATGGCAAATGCAATCAGTCGGCTGGAGTCACAGAGTTCAGGAAAATTACCCTCTCTCAAACAATAGTGAACCCAAGAGAAAATGCAAGCGCAATCTTCCTGAGGAGTGGCAAAGAGGTTGAAGTTCCAATAAATGCAGCCCCTACGCCGTTGGAGCAAGAAAAGGAAGAAAAAGAGGTTGCAAACAAGACTGCCACCAATGATACTGAGGTAACTGAGCGTAAGTTTTTACCCCTCACTGAGTATAAACCTGTACCTCATTTTCCTCAAGCTTTAATAGGACCTAGGAAATATGAACGAGATCATGATGAGCTGTATGAAATTTTCAATAAATGCAAGGTCAATATTCCAATTTTTGATATTATTAAACAAGTACCTCGTTATGCTAAATTTTTGAAACAATTGTGCACAAATAAGAGGAAATAGAAACTGAAGAAGATTGAAAGGGTAACAGTTGGAGAACAGGTACTGCAATTATTCAAGAGAAATTTCTAGCAAANAATAATTAACGATTCAATATATTTTTATTGCCAGCCAGACCAACTAACTCACACAAGCACACAAAAAGAAAATATTTTTAAAATTTTTAATATCTAAATCAATGTAATAAAAGCATAAGAAAACACATAAACATTAGAATGACACACACGCACACAAAGAAGAACATTTGAATAAAGTAAATACAACTGCTTATGATTTTGTTATTTAGTTTCATCGATTTATCTAATTATTAAGATGGTTACTAGATTAAATCCATAGCGCTTGTCTTGGGTTGTTTAGTAATTAGGGTTAATAGGATCCCTTGTTTTCTAATTACAATTAAGGAGAAACATAAAAATAATTCCAACGGTGAATATTCAAAATATGAATTGAATTATCCTTACATCTATGATCAATTGTGGATTTTCGATGGTGGATGTGGACTTAGACCAAGGTACTTGATTGTTTTCGTTAATTTTAATTTGTATTGTTATTTATTGCGTTATTTACAATTAACGCATACAAAAACTCCCAAATCATTGTACGAAGTATAAAATATTGAATTACACACTCTTCGTGTGATCGACCCTTGTTTCTACACTACATTAGTTTTAGAGGTTAATGTATTACTTTTTGGTTCCTGCGACAGCACACCAAATTTGGCGTCGTTGACGGGGAGCGATTTAGTTTATTTTTATGCTTCTTATTTGTTTATTTTCATTGAAAAAAAATTGTTAATTTTCGATATTTGCAGTTTCTGCATTTTATTATTTTTCTGCATTCTAGCGTAGAATTTTTGTTTGTTTTTCTTTTACTATAGCTTTTCCTTACTTGTTTTTCATAATTCGTTAGAGTTTCCTTGATTGTGTATGACTGTAACTCAATATTCTAATCAAGGTGATTTGCAGTACGATCAAGAAATAGAGAGAACTTTGCATAGATTGAGTAATGGCATTCGATGGAATTTTGAAGAAAACAATCTTGATCCTGATATCCTGTTTGCTAGCAATTCTGATTTGGAGGAAAAGGAAGTCATGGCTGGAAATTGAACTTTGAAAGAGCTTGCCGCCCCTAGTTTGAATCAACAACTATTATGCATAATGCTTCTCACTTTAGATGCCACTACTACATTTGAATTGAAATATGGACTAATACATCTCTTGCCCACTTTTCATGATCTTGCAGGTGAAGATCCTCATAAGTATCTAAAGGAGTTTCATGTGGTTTGCACGAGCATAAAACCCACGGGTGTAACTGAAGAGCTTATTAAATTAAGAGCCTTTCCATTTTCTTCGAAGAATTCGGCTAAGGATTGACTCTATTATCTACCCTCCGGGAGTATTACCACATGGGACAAGATGAAGATGTTGTTTTTAGAGAAATATTTTCCAGCTTCAAGGGCGCCAACATTTGAAAAGAAATATGTGGTGCAAGAGAATCCCTACATGCATACTGGGAGCGATTCAAGAAGTTATTTGTAAGTTACCCCCATCATTAAATTAGTGAGTAACGTCTCATCTAATATTTCTATGAAGGCCTTCTATCCACTAATAGGAGTATGATTGATGCTAACAGTGGAGGAGATTTGGTAGATAAAACTCTCGAGGGCGCAAGGAGCTTAATTGCAAACATTGCAGCCAACTCTCAACAATTTGGCACTAGACTTGACCTTCATTCTAAACATACTAATGAGGTAAATATCTTATCCATTGAACAACAAATTGCGAGTCTAACTTCTCTTGTTAATCAAATGGCTGTAGGTAATATGCAGACAGCAAAAACTTGTCGGATGTGCCCAACACTTCAAGAGGATCCCATTGGCCACGTTAATGTAGCAAGTGGCTTTCTTGGACAACTGCAAAGGAATTATGATCCCTATTCGAACACGTATAACTAGGGATGGAGGGATCATCCTAATCTTAACTATAAGAATCCACAAGTAAATCAGCCTGCAACTCAAAACCGTCCAAGTTTTCATCAATATAAGCAGTCATACCCTCCTAGACAACAACCGAGCCAAACTTCCAATTCAGATATGTCGTTAGAAGACATTGTTAAGTCCCTTGTCGCTAACATTTTGCAATTCCAATAAGAGACAAAAATAATTCCAACAAGAGGCCAAGCCAGTATTCAAAGTTTGGAAAATCAGATAGGTCAGATGGCAAATGCAATCAGTCGGCTGGAGTCACAGAGTTCAGGAAAATTACCCTCTCTCAAACAATAGTGAACCCAAGAGAAAATGCAAGCGCAATCTTCCTGAGGAGTGGCAAAGAGGTTGAAGTTCCAATAAATGCAGCCCCTACGCCGTTGGAGCAAGAAAAGGAAGAAAAAGAGGTTGCAAACAAGACTGCCACCAATGATACTGAGGTAACTGAGCGTAAGTTTTTACCCCTCACTGAGTATAAACCTGTACCTCATTTTCCTCAAGCTTTAATAGGACCTAGGAAATATGAACGAGATCATGATGAGCTGTATGAAATTTTCAATAAATGCAAGGTCAATATTCCAATTTTTGATATTATTAAACAAGTACCTCGTTATGCTAAATTTTTGAATGAATTGTGTACTATTAAGAGAAAGCAGAAACTGAAGGGGTGTGAAAAGGTGAAANGATAGGCGACACTAGGTTTGAGAATGCCATGATAGATTTGGAGCTTTCTGTATACACTTCCTTGAAACTTGGACCTTTAAATAAAACTGGTGTGACAATTCAATTAGCTGATAAATCTAACACCTATCCTAATGGTATAGTTGAGGATGTTCTCATAAAAGTTAATGAGTTGGTTTTTCCTGCTGACTTTTGTGTGCTTGACATGGGCAATATTAATCATACTACCCATATCTTGTTAGAAAGACCCGTTCTTAAGGACATCCAAAACTAAAATAGATTTTCATAATGACACATTGACCATGAAATTTGATGATAAATCATTAAACTTAATATCTATGATTCCATGAAATATCCGTATAATAATAATCATGTTCATTTTATTGATGTGATTGATCATTTAATACATGATGTTTTTGAATTTGATGCTAAAAATAAATGAGAAGTGTCATTAATGAGCATCTTGGGAAGAAGAATCAGAAGCAGGTTTTGAAGACCGAGTTACAAGAAATGGTTACAATATTGAACAATCTTTCGAAGCTACATCATTCAGGTAACAGTACTTATTTTGCTTTACCATTTCTAATTAGAGACCTCTACTTTCTGTTTTGCAGGCCCCCACTTCGGATTTGAAGCCTCCCCCTAGTCACATCACGTATGTATCCCATGGAGGTGGAGGAACACTGTCAGTTATCATTCCTAATAAACTGGATACATCGAAAAGAAGATCAAAACTGCCTACGATAGATCTAGGCTAAACAAGAAGACTTTGAGTCTAGCCAACAACAATAAACAAATGCACTACTTGGAAGGCAACCCAAGGGGAGTTCGTTCCTTTATCTTTTTATTTTTTTTCGCATTTATATTTTAGTTATCTTTATCCTTTTCTTTGCGTTGCATCTTATATTGGGGACAATGTAAGTTTTAAGTGTGTGTGTATGTGGGGGGATTTAGATTTAGGTTCCATTTAGATTTAGACTGAGTTTAAATTTCAAAAAAAAAATTGCATAATTTTTCAAGAAGGAGAGTTGAGGTTTAAATATTTTTGGTTGTATATGCTATTTGCTATAATTAATTAGGTTTTTGAAGAACTCATAACATGATTGAATGAATAATCTTCCAACTTAGAGTTAATTTGTTGAGTTATTTTCTTTGAGGGTGGTTGTAACTAAATTTTGTAGACAAAAAGTCGGTAAGATTTTGAATTTTTAGACTGACACATCCATATCAGTCTCACTATTTTCTTTCATGTGTGATATTCTTCCATGGATTTGTTTTTCTAGACCTTGCATTAATTCTCTTCCAGGCCATATTGATACATGCATGCATGAACATGATTAGAGTTAGGTATTATTTTTGGGTGCCTACGAAAACATACCACAAAACAAATAAAGTATTTATTTAATACATAAATGTTTGTATTGGAATTGTGAATCCCCCTATTTGCCATTTAATTTAATTCTTAATTTGTAATCTAGTAAATTCACGCATTCAAGACAATCGATAATCCACTGTTATTCAATATTCTTTTCCAAGATATATTAAACCTATGTTTAACACAACCCGATCCTATTCCTAGTCCGAATTCATATTAAAAACATGCACTAATTCACGGGATTCATCACACATGATTGCACATGCCATAGATATTATTCATAGTACATATTGCTCATGTGTTAATTTTACCATGTTCTAAACTTATTGTGAGTATTCCTATACTACAACAAGCAACTTATTATATAATTGGTGATCAAACAATCGAATAGTTCAATAGGAATGCAAGACCAATTAGTGGTGGCAATGGGCCGAGCCGATCAGACTCAGCCCATGCTTGCACGAGCTCGACTCGTGCCCGAGCTCGCCCAAAACGAGCAGCTCGGCTCGCCTGCTCATATTTTTAATTTTTTTATTATAAAACCTAAAATTCAAAAAATATATATACATACACATTTTCTATTTTTTTTAAATATACATTTTCTAAAACATTTGTAATTTTTAAAATAATAAGAAAAAGTTTTATTTGATACACACACACACACACACACATACACACATTTTGTAAACAATTTTTTAAATATACATTTTTCAAACATTTTTATTTTTATTTTTTTAAAAGATAAACTCTCCTCCTTTATCCGGACTTGGGACCGACTACTTTTACTTTGAGTAGGTGGAGTTAAAAATTGTACACGAACAACTTGTTACGTGTATAATTTTTTTAAAAAAATTATAAATGTATGAAAATAAAATTTTGTGATGAATGCGGTGAAATTAAATATCAGTTACTTGATTACATGTAATTTCGCTATATTTATCTTGAATTCAATAATTAGCGTCTTTCTAGTCCTTCACGCACATTAACGCTTCAAAAATACATTCTTTTAGTCCATTCTTGACCTCAGAAAGAACCCTCTTCCCTGCACTAAAAGTAGACTCCGAAGCTACAGTGCTAACCAGAGGTGTTACTAGATCTTTTGCAATTGCAGAAACTATTGGCCATCGGCGTTCGTTACTTCGCCAGAATTCAATGACCTCTTCTGAACTTTTCCTAACTGATTTTGTTACTAGACAAAGTATGACTAAAGTAATCAATTAATTTAGATGGTAACGCATTTGGACTAGTACTCGAAGTTTGTGTACATGCAGTGGAAGACAAACTACTACTAGAGGAACCACATGCATATGCAGTTGAATTATATCTATATGAGTTCATGTTTTCGAATAAATATAAAATTTCAGCGTCCTCATCTGTTATATTAGTGGGAGGACCAGTTGTGGGTACACGAGTAATACATGTACCCATTCATGAAGCATATAATTCATACATATCACTTAACGTTTGTTCCAAATTCCTATAACTAATATGTATATTAAAAGTTAAAACATTTGAAATTTGATCAATTACAAATTTAGTAC
>CAIGRB010097328.1:0-14778 GCA_903798255.1 Fraxinus quadrangulata | reverse complement strand
GATATTAGTCAATTAAAGTGATCCGTTAAAGATATATTGTGACTAATGGGTATTAGATTTCATGGAATTATAGTGTAGAGACCGGAGTGTTGTTTTAAATTGATGAGGGGCCAATTTGAAGCAACTGAAAGATAGTGACTATTCAGTTACTACTATTATTTTATATGGTTATGGTCCCCATTTGTTGGTATTCTTAAGATTCTCTACATTCCCATCGATAGAGAGCAAATTTGAAGTGAAGACCACCAATCAATTGGAAGATCATAACTCTTTCAGGCAATCAATCAAACATCTATGGATCAATGTACGCTTTCGCTTTTATCTTGTTGTTCTCATTGATTTCAATGTGAAGGGATTATATGCATGTGATTAGGGTTTGATAAAGTATATGGATTGATAATCCTTTTCACTATTCTTCCAGAATAGCAGCAAAAAGAAAGAAAACTAAAATGCCTCTCTAATGTCTAACTAATGGTGCTCATATAATTGGTATAACATTTATGGCAATCTAAACTGATCCTCAAGGACCTTCCTTCAGTATAGTCTCATGGTATTGATTTTTACCCTCAGTTATTTATGCATAGTTTAATGGTTACTTGTGCCAATCTGATTAAGAAGTTCATATTTTTTTTTGGTTCAATATTGATAAGGGTATTTTATATACTCATTTGCGCCTTTAAATATCGATATTTCGAATTTCTTTTGATTAATTATAACCTCATTTCTTTATAATTCATTTATTAGGTGAAACTTGATGATTGAACGTGGAATTGGAAGAAAAGAGAAAAATAGTGAAAAGGCGAAAATGGTGTAATTCAAAGTTCAATGACCTAATTACAACTTTTCAATAGTTGATTTGGACCACAAATTGAAGATTGAAGATGTTATAAGTTCAATTATATGAAATTAGAAGTTAAAGAACTGAAATTGCAAAAGAAAAGAACTTAAAAAGAATCAATAATAGAATTTGGGGACCAAATTATACATCTGCAAAAATTACAACAAGCGCTTAGGTGCGATCACTCAGTGCCCAGGTGCAACATTGCTGAAAATATTCACCGAAATTGGGTGTCTAGGCACCTATGAAATCACCTTTTGATAGAATTTGTCTCCAATTGAAATTTTAATGCGATCTTCATCTAATTTTCGAGTCATATAAATACACAACCACCTTATACATCAAAAGATGCTTCTCATACACCTAAATTCATTAATTAACATCATCAAAGACAGGCAAATTCATTGTTCTTATAAGACTTAAAAAGGCAATTGCAAGTTTTAAAAAAATTGGAGCTTCAACCTTGATTTTTATTGAGTCAACAAGAAGATATATTGGAAATTCATCGAGAAACTATTGAAGAAATTTAAGATTTCAAAATCCATCATCTTCATCAATTTAGGGTTATATTCTTCCAATTAAACATATTTTCTTGTGATTTTGTAATGTTAAACTAGAGTTTTATTTACTAAGACATTGGTGAACTCTAATTATGATATTTTAATATAAATTCGATAATTTGACGTCCAATATTTGTATATTCTTGGATGATTATTATATGATTTAATGATTTTTCAATTATTTGATCACTAATTAAATTGGTTGTGAATTTTATTGATTTCGAGAGAAACAATAGAATAGAAAGTACTTTAACAACCATTGTAAATTCCGATAGGGAATAGAGATATACCACTATAATTTGCATAATTTCCGTAGATATTCTAACAATTTTAATGAGCGCTTTTGTGTTCGCATTTTTCATAGAGATATATGAAGGTTACATGAGATGATATATTTAATTGACATCGAGATGTACTTTTAATTAATTTAGGAACATTGATCAACAAGAATGTATACATATTGTCATGTTATTTAATTGCATTGAAATGAATTAATAAGAGGAATTCAAGATATTAGTAACATTATCGTCTAAATTTACAAAAGTTTTATAATTTGATCACTAGAATTGTTAGTTTAATTAGTTACTTAGTATAAATTATTCAAACAATTTTGGCTATTCGTTTAGAGTTACAATTGATTGACGCTAGATTAAGTACATAGTCCTTGTGGAAACATATCCCACTCACCACTTTATTACTTGTTCACGATTCTATACACTTGCGAAAAATCAAAAATCAAATAAAAAAGAGGTAAGAACAAAATCAATAGTAGCACTTTGCTATGGGAAAAGTGACTACAATATGTCATTGATCCGATTTCCGATTGAGCTGATAATAGAAAATGCAGGTTTACAACAAATTATTCTTTGAGTCTATATGGTTGAGCCAATGAGTTGTATACAGCTCAATAGTGGCTCGTTTTGGTGAGATCTAGCTTATGTTATTTGTTATCATCTTGTATTTCATGGTTGAAAAATGACAAGTTATAGTTGGTTTGCCAAGAATATTGTGTGTTAAGTAGTTATATATATATACTTGAACAACGAAATGTTATAAAGTAAAACCAAATCGAAAATGCTTTTTTCAAATCGCTGGTTTGGGTCTACGTGGACTCGTTAACGTTTTGATTTAACCGAACTAAACCAAACCGCTTCAAAATAGTTTGATTTAAGTTTCAATTTTTGCAAACTGTAAGGGCTGGACATGGTCCAGTTCGGTTCAGTTCTGCGGGTATTTAATAAATTGATCCGTTGGATCCAAATATAATTATGAAACCGTTTGGGTTTGATTATGTTCGGTTCCGTACCATAATTAAATTTTTTAACATTTATAGCAACACTACATAAATACAACTAATGACATGTTCATTCGTAACTTTTACAAATTAACGTAGTCTAATTTAAAAACATATAAATAAAAAGTTGTCCAATAAGATTAATTTAATGTATACAAATACCAAAAAGTAGATACTAATACTAAAACATCGGTGATCCTTATCAATAATTCATTTGCTTCAAGAAACTTGAAATTACCTAGATCTTGGGCTAACAATGAAATTAATAATTGGGCCAAAAAATTAAAATTAAAAATTGAATTTAGAAATTGGGTTGGGCCGAACTAGCTAGGCATGTATTTGGCTTGGGAGTTAGAGCATTATTCACTAAATTAGTTAATTTGCTAATTTGTTTAGAAAAAATTAAAATAATTTAATTAATTCAATATGAAAAATTAAAAAAATTATTTAGATTCGGTTCTTGGTCTATAACCGAACTAAACCCATCGATTTTCGATTCAGATACTCGTTCGGTATTTAACTTATGAAGAACCGCTTGATTCAGTTCAGACCTGTTCGAGTTCGGTTTGGAAGTTTTGTCCAGCCCTACAAACTGTTTTAAATCGTCAAACTATTCACTAAAAATCTAAAATAAAATAATTTAAATTCATCAAACCCAAGCACAACTAAACATATCCCAATTAAAAAGATGTGTCCACATTAGACCCAACCCGGTTAGGTAATTATCCATCATAATTAATTAAATCATATCCAATTATCCATCGTTATCACAATTGCAAATGCAAAACCTCAAATTGGCTAAAGTGTTGAACATGTGCTAGTGAAACATATTCATTGATTGTCCATCACAATTGCGTAAACAATTAAATCTAAATTGAAATTTAAACTCACATAATTTTTTTTCCTTCTACCAACAACTTTCTCGAACTTCGGCTCAATTTTCAGGTCTTTTTATCAAATTTTTCTTATTTTTGGAAATTATTTGCTATATTTCATTGGTGGTTGTGTTGTTTTGTTCTAATTTGTGTCGAATTCCATTAAATTTTTAGGTGACATTATTTTTTATTTATTTGTGTCTCAATTTCCTACAGGTTACTTAATTTATTATTTATTTTATAATTTAGTTGCTAGATTTTAATGTTAATTGTTAGAATGATTTGGTTGATTACTTAAATGGTCGTTGTGAAGGTTCACATTTGCTAATTGCATGTATCTACTGTATCGAATACCATTTTCTTGTGATTCATGGAGTTGCACCAGTAAATATAGTGTATACAGCTGCAATATAAATGCCAGTTTTAAGCAAATGACACCCCACGTCCTACAATTAGAAACATATACTATTAATGAATATAACTCATAATTCATGGATATATAATATATTATATGAATTTAGAAAACCTGATAGGCATATTACCAGCCAAGAATGGTGAAGGCGACGGGGAGTACAAGGGCCTGGATTCCAATCGCAGAACACAAGGTATGAAAAGCTTCTTAGTATGCATTTCCATTTCTGGACTCAGTAATTGGAAGCCAAGCATCTTGCGGTGAAATCTCTATCCAAAAAATGTGAATGACGTAAACAATTGCCATTTGAGGTTATTTTGCTATTTTTATAAACTTGAAGTTTAGGTACTAGGAGTTTTCATGAGAAGGAAAATTACAACTCATTTTTTGATGGCTTTTGATTATTTAATAAAAACTTTGAAATTTATCTCAATCTCCATCAATTATTCAACATTCTTGATGAATCAACGAATTTCTTTGATGCATTTATATTGAAGCAATAATTACAAACTCAACAACTACATAACATCAAATGTTGTGTTGTCTCTAGCTCATGGAATTGGTAAGACGATGAACATCTATAAGCAGCCATGGACATAAGCAAAGCTTTCTCAACTTCTTTAGTTGCTTTCTTTTGGATCAAAGAAATCGCATAATCCATAAATACAGCATCACAAGGCAATGTGATTGGTCCATGACTTGGTAGTCCAAACTCTTCTTCTGACATTATGAGTAGATCTCTCAATATGTAATTATTGAGATAGGCTATGGGGAAACCATATCGCTTTTTATCAGTAGTATACACAATAAACTGGCCTTTCTTAGCCAAAGAATTAGATGAATGGCTACTGGTACTAGCTTCCTCATAGTCATTCTTTCCTGGGACCGTTATTCGTTTTCTTCCCATGGCAGCCAGCCTTTGCCACTTCCTTGCCATCTTGATGAGCTTTCTGGAACTAATCATCTTGATCTTTGAGGTCTTTTAATGGAAATATGAGATGAGGATTCTTTTTTGATCTTGAAAACACTGGAATGATATTGTTTTGTTTTGTGTTGTGTTGAAAAAATGGAGAGGGGTTTACTTATATATATTGATTAGACTATAAGCTGGGGACAACCCATTAAATGCAGCATTGTAATTGGGGATCCATGTATGGGTACAAGCCCATGTGATGTTTGAGGAAGAGAGGAGTAGTAGAGGGTGGCACCGTTTGATTTTGCTTTGCATTTGGGCCATTTAATTTCTTATGTTAAGTTGTTTGATGACACATTGGGTCCAAGCACATGTTCAAAATGATCTTGTAAGTTCCAATTCCTGAGAGCCACAAGAAAAAAAGTTAAGTCCTTCTGAAGGCATAGTGGTGGCCTGATTCATTAAGAGTGTTAATTTGGCAGGTGAAAGTCGAGGCATTTTGAAGCCAGCATGTCAGTTGAGCTGCCTAACAAGGCAGAATTTGTGGTTTAAATGAATTTGGTTACAATATTGATGCAGCATCCAAGATGCAACATATCTTGTAGTTTAGTTATGTCCAGATAATGTTTCTTGTCACCAAAAGTTATTTGGAATTTTTTGAGATGGACAGGTTGGGGGTTTGCAAGGTTTCGAATATAAGCCACTGGTTCAGGGTCCAACAGACACACAGAATTAGATTAACTGAATTTCCTCCAAGTGTTTTTCATTTGCAACGACCAAACTTTGGCATGAATACCCTTTTTATGCAACAATCACATGCTTCTGCTTCCAATGGGTGCCAGCACAATGAATGGCAGCCAAATTATAGTCCCAGGCTTCATGCATATATTAAGCAACGCTCTTCCTTTACCTTCCTACAGCAATTTTCAACATTCACCTTTGTTATAACAAGTTTCTCTTGTTCTCTACTTCATAAGGCCTTTTGAGATATACTAACCAAAAAATGATCAATCCAAAAATGATAAAAATGAAATTCGCAGATATCAGGCAATGGCTTATCTTGAGAAGCCTATGTTCCAAGAATTTCTGAAAATAGCTGAAGAAGAGTATGGATTACCAGGCAATGGCCCAATTACACTTCCATTTGAGGCGATCTTCATGGAATATGCAATCTCTTTAATCCGAAGAAATACGACTAGAGAAATGGAGATTGCACTTTTGATATCAATGACCTCTAATAGCTGTTCATTAACTTCCCACATCCAACAAGGCCAAGTCAATCAGAATTCATTAGTTTGTGCATTCTGAATTGAATTATCCTTCAATTTTGTACATGATAATTATTGTATATATACTTAGAGCCAATTAATGAAATATGCAGAGAACTTCATATTTATTAGTGTCATCATAATTCAGTTCAAGCTCTTCTTAGGTGAAAAATTATGTCAAATGACTACCAAATAATTATTAATCCCTTTCTAGAATAAAGGGAATAGCAGCAAACAGAAAGAAAACTGAAATGCCTTTCGAATATCAAAGTAATGGTGCTGATATAATTAGTAGTTAGTTTATGGCAATCTAAACTATTCCTCAAGGACTTTCCTTTAGTATAGTCTCATGGTATTGATTTTTACCCTCAAGTCTTTATGCATAGTTTAATGGTTACTTGTGCCAATCTGATTAAGAAATTCATATATTTTTTTCCTGTTCAATACAAAAAGAGGTAAGAACAAAATCAGCATTAGCACTGTGCTATGGGAAATGACTGCAATATGTCATTGATACGATCTCCAATTGAGCTGATAACTAGAATGCACATTCACAACACGTTCTTTCAGTCTATATGGTTAAGCCAGTGGTTGTGTCCAGCTCAATAGTCGCTCGTTTTGGTGAGATCTGGCTCTCATTATTTGTTATGATCTTGATTCTTGTATTTCATGGTCGAAACATGATGAATTATAGTTGGTTTGCCAAGAATATTGTGTGTTAAGAGTATTTATGTATTTATGTTTATTTTATTTTCGTATTGTTAGAAGGATATTATAATTATTTTTCTTGTTAAGGGTAGTATAGACATTTACTCAGAACTATTTTAAATCCTTGTATATCTTAGCAAAACTATCTTCATTTTTGGGAACCCTAGCTCTGGATGTTCTTGATTTCTTCTCCTTTTGTTCATATTCACAGTGTAAAGCTTTGGAGAACTCTAGTAATCTCATTGTCGATTAATCGTGAAGATTTTGTAGAGCAAGATGACGGCTCATTTGAGTACATCAATCTTGAATTTTATGTGCTCATATGAGCCTTACGGGAATTAAATAACTCATTGAAGTTTGATTATAACATATTAAATTTGACGTTTTATCTTAAGAGGTCAAACTTTTTAAGAGAGTAACTTAAATTTTTATATGTTGGTTATATCTTTATTCTTATTCGATGTGAGATTCATCCTTTAAAAGTGCATTAGGATTCCATCATTTTTGACTCCTTTTGTAGAGATATTTTCTACTTTAAATTTTGATTGTGTTATTTTCGCATTATTTATTTATTTATTAAACAATTTCTATTCTCCATGCCAGTCCTCAATGAAAACGAATCAATTAATAATAATAATAATAATAATAAAAAATTGTAGTTCCAAACATCGGACTTGGATAGGTTGGATACTCAGATATGACAATTAGTAACTTCCAGTCAGTATCACTAGAAATTCTAGGGTTATGTACCTACTAGCTGAACTACCTTGGTGAAAGCCTCAAGTATAATATTCTGCCTTATCGTTAGCTCCAAAGGCATACTGGCTCGGACTAAAATGCCCTGTTTTTCCCGTCAAATTAACATTCATAACGAATCAGGGACAAAAGTCTTGACTTTGAAGGATCTGTATTGATTCAGTCGGCAAAAGAAAATGACTTGCTACTTACCAGGCATTCTTTCTTGTGGATCTTAGGAACTTCCAAGATAATTTTGATGAGCTGGGACCTAATTTGTCATCAAACAACTTAACACAAGGAAACACAACAAATGCAAATGATAACCCAACAATGCCACCCTCCAATCGTCCTCCTTCCTCAAACTTCACATGGGCTTGCACCCACATCAGAAAGCTGCATTTATCGGAATGTCCCCTGCCTAGTCGATATATATAATTAACCTCTTGACCATTTCCTCTAGACTGCATCATTCCAGTGTTTTCAAGATAAAAAATTCTCCTTTCCTTGTATATCCATCGAAAATCAAGATGATTAGTTCAAGAAAGCTCGTCAAGATGGCAAGGAAGTGGCAAAGGCTGGCTGCCCTTGGAAGAAAACGAATTACGATCCCAAGAAAAAATGAGGAAGCTAGTACTACCTATAACTGTTCTTCTTTGGCTGATAAAGGCCATTTTATTGTGTACACAGCTGATAAAAAGCGATATGCTTTCCCCATAGCCTATCTGAACAATTACATATTAAGGGAGCTACTCATAATGTCAGAAGAAGAGTTTGGATTACCAAGTGATGGACCAATCACATTGTCTTGTGATGCTATATTTTTGGATTATGCAATTTCGTTAATACAGAATAAGGCAACAAAAGATGTCGAGAAAGCTTTGCTTATATCCATGGCTGCTTGTAGATGTTCATCATCTTATCATTTCCAGCCGCAAGAGACGAGCCGAAATTTATTATTATGTAGTTCCTGATGTTATGACACAAGCTTTTGTAAATGACCTCTACTAGCTGCTCATTATCTTCCCTCATCCAACAAGGCCATGTCAATTAGAATTCGTTAGTGTGTGCATTCTGAATCGAATCATCCTTCAATTTTGTACACGACAAAATTATTGTAAATCATTAGAGTCAACTATCTGCAGAGGACTTCATATTTACTGTTTTTTCATAATTTAGTGCTAGCTCTTTTCTAGCTGGAAAATTATGTAAAATTGCCCAGTGTAAACATCAAATTATTAATCCCTTGCATAATACAGACAAAGCACAGTGGTTAGAAAGAATACCACCATTGAAAAAGAAAATTACAACGGCCCTCAATTGTCAAAAGAATGACACTGACGTTATTTGGTGAAGTTCATGGCAGTCTAAAGTTTACCTCAGGACATTTCTTCATGATAATCTTGTGGTTTTGTATTTTACCCTCAAATTCAAAATTATGCATAAATGTAACGACTAACAGTGCCTTTCTGATTAAGAAATGATTTTTTGGTTCAATACGAGAAGAGGTAAAAACAAAATCTGCAGTAGGACTGTGCTATGGGGAAAGTGACTTCTATATTGCCCTAATTTGTAATTTTCTGTTCTGACTTGAGGTACTGTTGGGTTTTGTTTCCCTCCTGCATAGAAGATATCCATTAATAATGAGCATATTAGCGAAATTCCTTGTAAGGTAAGTTCTGACCTGCACGAAAGGCGTAACGCCAAAATATGTGATTTTAATCCTTATAAAAAGAAAACAGATGCTTGAATCCCTTTTCTATTGGGTATGGCTTTGACTATTCCTTTAGCCCGCCAATTATTTAATCATAGACATATTTTAGTTAATGGGTTAGTCATTTAGCAAGCGCACACTGTGTTCATCAACTGCAATATGTCAGCTATCGTGATCAGATCGAACTGATAAATACACTGCACATTCACAACTTTTTCGTTCTTCAAGTCCATAACCATAAGGTTGAAATCAAGATCCATTGGTTTACTAGTGAATTGCATTGTCTTATTAGGTGAGATCTAGCCATCTTCATTGAATATTTTCTATGGTTTCCGTATTCCAAAAATAATGAGTTAGTGTTGGTTTGCCAAAAATATTTTGTTAACCTCTTGTATTTATTAGAGAGCTCTTGAAATCATTTTTGGGTGGACTAGGATCCCGTGATTTTTGCTTCTTGCGTGGGGATATTTTCTATGTTAAAAATTGAATGTGTTGTTTGTGCATTCTTTTTTTAATTTGCAAGTATGATTCTCCTTTTCCCTGAGGCAGCCCTCAAGGAAATAAATAAGAAAATTAGTAAATATAAATCACAGTTAGAACTCGGGTAGATTGGAAACTCAAATATTGACGATTGGTAACTTCCTGTCACTTTTACAAGAAAATGAAGGGGTATATATCAATAATTAAGCTACCTCAGTGAAAGCCTAGAGTATATAAAAATTACTGTGTTATTTCAGCCACAGATTTGCCTTCTTTGGTAGCTCCAATGGCATCTAGTTTCGATAAAAATTAATATGCTTGGCCACAATTTGTCATCAAACACTAAACACAAGAAAGCAGCCTAAATGCAAATGATAACCCAACAAAGCCACCCTCCAATCCTCATTTCTTCCTCAAACTTCTCATGGGCTTGCACACATTAATTCCACCTCAGTAAGCTGCATTTAATGGAGTGTCCCCCTATGTTGTCAATATTATATGTATATGTAACCCCTAACAACATTTCGTCGACACAAGTTCTACATAATAAAAATTCTTTAATCTTAACTAACAAGTTTTCGTATGAACCTATGGAAAAAAAAAATGTTAAAACCATTATACCAGGATAGTGGTGGGCCTACCCTATCCCAATCCAAGTAAAGGGCATAGACTTGAAAAGTCAAAACCAATTCCAAACTATGCAAACTTTCTTTTATCTCTAATAGTTGTTTGTATGATCTTCACTTTTTCTCTCTAGGACTAAAGATGACACTTTAACTTCTTAGGGGAAGTAGATTGAGTCGGTGATGAAAATGAAATGGCAGGCAGAGAATACATTGTGAAAAAAAATAAATTCTTTTACGCTGTTCTATTGAAGCAATAAAAACAAACTCAACAACTATAAAACAGTAAATGTTATGTTGCCTCTAGCTCACTTAAACAATACATCTATATGCAGCCATGGCATAAGCAAAGCTTTCTCAACTTCTTTCATTGCCTTCTTTTGGATTAAAGAAATCGCGTAATTCATAAATGCGGCATCACAAGGCAATATTATTGGCCCTTCACTTTGTAGTCTAAACTACTATTCTGACATTATTAGTAGCTCTCTCAGTATGTAATTGTTGAGATAGGCTACTAGGAAAGCATATCGCTTTTTATTATCGGTGTACACAATAAAATGACCTTTTTCAGCCAAAGAATTAGGTGAATAGCTACTGTAATAGCTTCCTGTTGCGTTTTTTATATCGCAAGTGTACGATATCGTAACAAGGTGGACCTTTGAGTCTGGATATCATTCTCACGAAAACTATACTTCAGGACTTAATCTTTTTAACTCATATTTGACAAAAACAAGTAAATAATTATGATGATTGTGATTATTTTTCCTAACTACTTTTAACTAATTGAAAATATAAAAAGATTGCACACAACGGATAATTGAAGATTCAAATATGTGATGAATATTAGAGTATAACAATTTCATCTATTGATCACCTTAATTCTTAATTCAAAATTCATAACCTAATGTAGTGTTCGATCGAATTCTTCTATTGTATTCAATTTACCACTCTCGAGTTCTTATTGAACCTATTCAACTAATTAAATTCCATATCTTTATGTAAATTAACCTTAATTAAACGAAACACTAGTTCTAAGAATTCACATTATGACCGTAATAATTAGTATATGTATCTCTACACGTTATACTAATTTACCGAATTTCATTATATGGTCTAAACCTCAAACTCACATATCGATTTGTAAGAGACTCACATAATCATCAAATTATTGATTAGGTAATTAATACATTAAACTCATAATAAAATCAACAGATAAATAAATAAATCACAAAAATCTTGAATAAAAAAAATAAAGGATCACAAGTCGAATACATTGTTTTCCCTAATATAAAAATTAGTTATTCATACTGTAAAAATAAAAATACGCAAAAGTGGAACGATATCACCAAAAATTGACGAAACGTGAAACTGCTCGTGTCTGCCGTTTCCTTTCTTTTCTTTTCTCTCCCTTTCTTCTTCTCTTTTCTGGCCTTTTTTCTCTGCCGCTTCCTTGTGCGTTTTTTTTTCTTTCTNAAAGGATCACAAGTCGACTACATTATTTTTTCTAATATAAAAATTAGTTACACATACTGTAAAAATAAAAACACGCAAAAGCAGAACGATATCACCAAAAATTGACGAAACGTGAAACTGCTCGTGTCTGCCGTTTCCTTTCTTTTCTTTTCTCTCCCTTTCTTCTTCTCTTTTCTGGCCTTTTTTCTCTGCCGCTTCCTTGTGCGTTTTTTTTTCTTTCTTTCTTTCTACTTCCGTAGCTGTCTTTCTTCCCTGTTTACCGTGCATCTTTTTTTTCTTCCTCTCTAATATCATATATAGGTTTAATTTGGACCTCCAATTAAAATTTTCAATATAAGTATATTGAGACCTATTTAACTTGAACTCATTTAATGTAATATTTCTCTCTAAGGTTTCATTTTTGAATTTTGTCATTTTTGATTACTTCTGCATTCTTTTCTCAAATTCTTCATTAAACATAAAATTTACCTACAAAATATAATATAACTTAAATTAGGTAAAATTTCATCAAAAGATAATAAAATATCATGATTTAGGGTTTTGAATAAGTGTAGAAACTACATTTATCACACACCCAAACTTGAATATTTGTTTGTCCTCAAACAAAATTAAAACCTAACGAATACACAAACAAGCAATACTAATTATCTAATTGGTGGCAAGTCAATCAACTAAAGCAAAAAGATTTAGCTAGCTAACTTAGCTTTTTATCTCAGGATCGAAATCATAATAACAAATCTATGCATAGCTTCAAAATCACAATACAAAAATTAAAATCCACTTTTCTTATGTAAAATCGACGTGTGTGTGTGTGTGTGAAGAATTAAGCATAGTATTATGAATTCATAAGTTGTTTCAATTCCCGACCCTTAATGGTCAAATATGTTCTTTCATCACTCGTAAGGTTCACTCACTCCCAAACTTATTCTTTTCGCTCTTTCCAATGTGTGAACTAAGGTTGAATTTTTTTTTTCACTATCCTCACCTCTCCAGTTTGGCAAAATTTCACCAATTTCAGTTCAACATTTCAATAAACAAGAGTTCTCTATTAAGTTTGATTTTTTCAATCTCTAAGACTTAACTAGGCTAACAATCTCTTATCAAAAGTTAAATTTTTTTAAACAAGTATTTTGAACTTAACCAAGGCATTTGGTAGGGCTTCTGTTTTATGCACCTACTTTTTATGATTTTAAAAAAAAATTTCAACAATTTTTTTTATTTGAAGCATTTTCTCTTTTTAAGTTTTCTAAATTACCCATGTAATAAGCTTTCGGCTGATAACTCCCAAGTCAGATGATCATATGACATCAGGTTTTAAAGACCCTTGCATGCTTAATTGCTCGAGCCATAAAGGCTACGAAGAGAAATTTTCTAATAGAATATTTTTTATGCCTTGATTCGTGCAATGTCCTTCATTTAACACCAATTCAACTGAAATGATCTCTAACTTGAGATTTCACCTAATTGTATCTTATTGACCTTAAACAATCTACACAACATTTTTAATTTTACACATGGAATCCCGATTTATCTCAATATCTTCCTACAACAGTGAAATTCCCTCAAACTATTCTAAATTTGGTCCAAGAATGTAAAATTTAGTGATTTTGGGTTTATCATCTATGGTCCAATATTTCAACCTTTCCAATTATGAAATCAACTCATTTCTACACAATGTTTAATTTAATTCTTGTGCTCAATATATATCAAATTTCACATGAAAAAGTAAAAATTAATCTAAGCATGCAACTTATTCACCATTCATAGATCAATTCATGATTCAATATATTCATCATTGTCAGTCAGGCCAACTAACTCAACTCACACAAGCATACATGGTCCACCATTTCAACATATTCAATTATGAAATCAGTTCATTCCTACACAATGCTTAACTTAATTCATGTGCTCAATATATATCAAATTTCACATGAAAAAGTAAAAATTAATCTAAGCATGCAACTTATTTACCATTCATAGATCAATTCATGATTCAATATATTCATCATTGTCAACCAGGCCAACTAACTCACACAAGCACACAAATTTTTTTTATTATATTATATTTTTATTACTTAAATTTTTTTTTTACTGAAGCAATAAAAACACAAAAAACACAAAAAATGAAATAAAATGAAAACACTTATTTTGCTCCCCCAAACTTAAACTAAACATTGTTCTCAATGTTTTTAATCATAAATCTGTATATAAAGTGGTGGGGAAGAAAGTGAAGAAAAAACTCTCTTGATATGAATTGTAATTCAATAGCTAGCTTTTATATTGCTCATGTTGGCTCCTTGATCAATACTGGTTTAAATGTTCCGCGACGTCATATTCTTGAAAAATCAAATAAAGCATTAAGATCAAATAATTGGAAAAAATGTTACTTAACTCTAATATCTAGTAAACTAACTAACATATTGAAGACCTAAGGGCAAATGGGGTATGAATGATGAGTCACAAATAAACTTAAAATAAACTAAACTATCATAAAACTCAAAAACAGAATAACTAAAAAGGAAAAAAAAAAAGCTTGAGTTACATTCCAAGAAGCGCTTCTTTAATGTTATTAGCTTGACTTTCTGCCATGTTTGATCATGGTGGCTCGAACTAAATTATACTATCATTACACTTTGTGCAATTTTCATTTATGCACCATTTTTTTGCTCTCTATATTTTGATATTTCTATTCTCATCTCTACCAAAAAGTCCACCGAAATTTGATTTTCTATTTTGAAAGCTTCGTTGATCAGCTGGCTTTTCTTCGTCAATCTACAACATTTATTGTTGTTGGAAGGTTTCTCAAGTGGGGTATAAATATTAAATATCTCTTGCTATTCATCCATCCTTTATAGTAGCTCACCATTCTCCGTGTCAATTAGAGT
>CAIGRB010097314.1:8586-31945 GCA_903798255.1 Fraxinus quadrangulata | reverse complement strand
TTTTGATTTTCTTTAAGTAACCAAGAACCCTTCCTATGACCTTCCAATATTTGAAACTTGGATTTTCAATAAACCTACTTTGTTTACTCGTATCAAATGCAACATCAAGTCTTGTACATTGAACCGCGTACATAAGATTTCCGATTACACTTACATACTCAATTTGAGCTATTGATCTTCCATCATCTTCACTAACTTGATACTTGAATCCAATAGGGTATTTACTTTATTAATGTTCAAATGTTTAAACTTAATTATTATATTCTCAATAGAATGTGATTGGCTTAATGAATAACTCCCAATATCCTTCTTAACTTTGGTACCAAGGATAATGTCTACTTGTTCAAAATCTTTTCAATTTGAACATGAAAGATAGAAACATCTTCGTTTCTTTACTAATAATTAACATATCATCCACATAAATACATACAAATATAAAAATATTATCGTATACTTTGATATAAATTTTATCAACTGAATTATGAGTAAAATCATATCACATAATAGTAGTGTCAAATTTCTCATGCTAGTTTTAGAAGTTTGTTTTAAACCATATAAGAACTTGATTAGTTTGCATAACTTATGTTCATTTTCCGATAGCCCTTCCACTTGTTCTATATAGACCTCCTCTCAAGATCTCTATTTAGAAATGTCATCTTGACATCCATTTGATGAACATGTGAATCATAAATAGATGCTAATACAAACAAGATCCTTATCGAGATTATCCTAGACATCGGTGCATATGTGTCAAAGTAATCTATTCATTCTTTTTGTCGTGGCCCTTTAGTTACTAATCTAGCTTTACAGGTATTAAGTGTTCCATTGAAATTATATTCCCTTTTAAACACCTAGTTACAACCAATGGATATGGAACCCTTTGGTAAATCAACTATTTCCTAAGTGTTATTTGATATAATATAATGAATTTCATTATTTATTGTATCTTTCTAGAATATGAAATCTTTAGTAGACATTGATTTTTTATAGGTTTTAGGATCACTTTCGACTTAAAGAACAACAGGAATTGTTCTTACAATATTATTTCTATTTTTATCTACTAAGTAGAAAGAAATAAGTTGGGAATCTATTTTATCTGATCCTAGATATTTTTCTTTTCTAGTTCTTTTACTTCTTCGATGTTTCACTTTTAGCATCTCTTGTAGATGTCTCTTCTTGTGATTCTCTAGAAATTGAAATGTCTATATTAGTTTCATTTTAAAAATTTCTTGTTACCAACACATTCTCAAAAAACTCCACATTTTTTGATTCTATTATAACATTTGAATCTAAATTTAATAACCTATAAGCTTTCTTATTTAAAGCATATTCCACAAAGGCACATTTAATACCTCTAGGACCTAATTTAGTTATCTTAGAATCCATATTCTTGCAATAAGCAAGATACCTCCACACTTTGAAATAATTAATATTTGGTATCTTTCTTTTCCATGTTCATAAGGATGAACTTTCTCAAATTTTAAAAGAATCCTATTTATCATATGGCATGTACTAAGAGGGGCTTCACCCCATAAATTAAAAGGTAATTCAGCATATAATAACATGGTATTAATCATTTCTAAGAAGGTTCTATTCTTTCGTTTAGCTAAACTGTTTTGTTCACGTATATGTCGTGCAGAACGTTGGTGTAGTGTCATTTTTTCACAAAATACGTTGAATTCGATTGAAAAATACTCTCCACATCTATCACTTTTAAGAGTCTTTATTTTTCTTACTGATTGATTTTCAAATTCTGTTTTATATATCTTAATGCATTAAAAACTTTATCTTTAAGTTTCAAAAAATAAATATAAGTATATCTAGAACAATTATCAATGAATGTAATGAAATATCTATTACCTCAAATTCTGTTTTATATATCTTAAATGCATTAAAAACTTTATCTTTATGTTTCAAAAAATAAATATAACTATATCTAGAACAATCATCAATCAATGTAATGAAATATCTATTACCTCATCTTGTTAGTATGACATTCAATTCACATGTATCGGAATGCACATGTTCAAGTAATTGAGATTTTCTTTCTACGATATGAAATGGTTTTTTAATCATCTTTGATTTAATATATGTATCACACTTTTCTAAGTTATCAAATTCACATTGTATTAATCCACATTTAATCATTCTTTTCATAGTTCTAATTCCTATGTGTACTAATCTACCATACCACAAATTAAATGAATCAATGACATAAGCAAAATATTTGTTTTTATTAGAATCATTTTCAAAAGTACAAAATTTGACCATTTCTTCAGTAGAATAGCCATTTCCGACAAAATACCCATTATGGGTTAGTTCAAGTTTTTTCGACTCAAATACAGATTTGATTTGTTATTTTTCCAAGAGAACCCCACTTCATTAGTTCTTATTCATTTCCAATACATGAAGGGTATTGTTCAAAGTAATTCTTTTCCAATCACTTTAGATCTTCTTTCATCTCCCATTTGAATCTCTTGACCATCATCAATGTCATGATAAGTTTTGAAAAGAGATTTATCATAACACACATGGTTGATTGTGCAAGTATCATACCGCCAACCTGGAACCTTGCTTTAGATTGCAATGATTTCACTCACCATAATGATAATCTCATCAATAGAATTCACTTGTCCCTTCTTTTGTTGGTTTTTGTGTCTACAATCTCTTGCATAGTATACCCATTTTTTACAAACATAGTAAAGTCCTTTGGACTTGGTTTTGAACTTCCCTTGATTCTTGTTAGGACCAAGAGGTTTTTATTTCTTCTTGTACTTGTTGAAGTTATCCACATTATCCATGTCATTGACTTTTGAAAAGCTATCATAAGAACTTTCGTTCTTAGCTCTTGCTATTGATGTTTCCTCTATGCAAAGATGTTTTTGAATGTATTCCAAAAAGAACTCTTAGAAATTGTGAAGAATCTTCTTTCTATATCCTTTTCAAGTTCTTGGGAGTTTAGCAATAATTGCTCTTACTTGAAAGGATTCGGGAAGTTCGATTTCACGACTTTTAATTTGTTGACAATGACTTATAATTCATGTACTTGAGGTAGCATAGGAATATTATCTAACATTTTGAAATTAAAGTATTTAAATATAAGCAATTCCTTGGTATCTTCCTCCTCGACCTTATATTTGTTTTTAAGTGCATCCCATATTTTCTTTGTCGAAGTGGTGTTAGTGTAGATATCATATAACCGATCCGAAAGAGCATTCAGGATGTGACCACAACATATCAATTAGTCATCTTGTCTCTTACTTGAAAGGATTCGGGAAGTTCGATTTTCACGACTTTTAATTTGTTGACAATGACTNCTTATATTCATCACATGTGCAGTATTTTAAGCAAACTATAGAAAAGTACTGCAATTTACAACAAAGTGAAACATTGTGCTTTTAAAAATGGCCAGTCAATTGTTTGTTCTTGCATTGATTTTCGTTGCTGTCACCGAAGTGGTGGCGACCAATTCCTCTTTGAAAAGCTTTCCATCTTCATCACCAGCACCGAAATCGTCTTTCCCAAAATTTGCACCACGTCTCCAAAGAAAAGTATAGCCTTTTCCGCCACCGCAAAATCGTTACCAGTGCCTGTACCTAAAAATTATCATTCTCCAACACTGGCACCAAAATCCTCCAGCCCATTTGCCTCTCCTACCAACTCATCCTTACAATCTGAGTCCCCCCAAGGACGAGCCTTCATCTCCACTCGCATCCGTACTCGATAGCGAAGTCAGTTTTCCCACTCCTTCTACTAGCAACTCCAGTCCTCCTGATGCTTTGGGACCCACTGCTAGTTTTTAATAACGCACCCATGGGCCACGGGTGATAGTAATGGAGCCGTCGCACAGAAAAATCTCTACTGTTGTCGCAGCAGCCATTCGCAACCGGATTCTTCTTCTAAGCATGTTGAATGCAAATGCTTAGAGCGTGTTGGGCCTATTCTTGCATTTGTAACCTTGCTGTTGGAGATATTGAAGAGGAGATGAAGGAGATGAAAACTTGAACAAGATAGAAATGATGAGTGAGGCTAGAATATGCATATGATATACGGTCCTAAAAACGATATTTGCCTCCTCTAGTATACTTTTTGAATTTTCAGCAAACAGTTTATAGGATTGACAAACCTTCAAGAAATAAGCGTAAAAGCAAAATAATTCTTTCTAGTTGAACTTGAAAACTTTAAGAATGATTGAATATGTTTTTAGAATAGGGAAAAATTAAAGTGTAGAATGAATGATGATTTCTAATGTTGTTTTCTTATATTTGGAATTGGAAATCTATCACCTATTTATAGATTTCTAACATTATACCACGAAAAAGCTCCAAAAACTCATAAAAAGTTGAGAACTTTCCATCAAAAGGCACTAGAAGTTAAAATAAAAAATAGCCCAACGACTAAATTTTTAAACCGGTAGAAGCAAATGTGCTTCTATTTTCTGCAGAGAAGGTCGTGTCGTGCTTACACATGGTCATTTAGCATGGCTTACGCATGGTTAAGTAGAAATCACTCAACTTTGCCCTTCAATTTCATCTCAATTGTCTTCCAATTTCATCATTAATTCATTCACATTTCAACTCAAAAAAGGGCCCAAATTTTGAATAATAAACAATTATATAACATCTTGTCGTATTGATTTCAATCTGATGAGATGAATCAAACGTAGTTTTGAGCATTCCAAAGAGTGCTCTAGATTTTCTGTGTAAATTTGCTAAATCGGTGTGCTGTGGGATTTGATATTTGGTTCTCACATTAATAACAGGTTAAAATTCACCATATTGAAAACTGCAATTAATATATATATATATTTTCTCCTGAATTGGACATTTTTTGCTGTCTTAGGGTTTGTTATGATGGGGGACAAATGGTTGATTCTGATACACTCTGGGATTTGGTCCTCGAACGTAATAATATATGCTGATAAAGCTTACGTACTAACTTACCATTACATTCATAACTTAATGATTAGGGTTTGTTTTTATACGAACATCGTTCGTTTGTACAATTTTCACACTTCCGATGATAAATTTTTTTCACTCTAATTGTTGGGATAAACATAAAAATACAAATAAGAAAGTTTAACAACTTAAAATTTTAAACGATATAATTCTATGTATATCCTCAAAGATGGCATATTATTCAAGAAATTTATCGACTTTACAAACGGTGGATTCTTGCTTGCATGCCAACTAGGGGTAGGACCCTCATTTTTGGATTTGGCATATGCTTGTTAGAGATGTTGGAACAGTCAATTTCTAATTATCCAACAAGGATAAAGCAAAAATAGCATTATGCCTTTGGGTCGGTTAAAAAAATTGATTATAATCTAAATTAATGTCAACAATCGCAGATTTATGATGTGAAAGAAAGAGAGAGATGGTGAAAAAAAATAGAAGAAAAGAAAAGAAAAAGAAGTTAATACTTCATATCTATAGAAGTAGTGTTAAAATTTATTATTGATTTTGACAAAAAAAAAATTTATCAATTTTTTTAGCTTAAAACAGAAAAAAAAAAAACATGAACTATTTATAACAATGTTATAAAACAAATACAAAAGGGTCGCCTGTCATTTTACATTTTTATAGACTTTGATAAAAGGTAATTAAATGTGTGACTAAAACAATTGATAAATTTTTTTATTCCTCGTAATATGTTGTTATAATTTATTGTTGATTTTGATTAAAATTTTTATCTACATTTTTAGCTAAAAAAAATAAAATACAAACTACATATTATTACAAAATATAAGAGTAGTGTGTCATTTCAATTTTCAACTTCATTCGTGTAAAGAAAAAGACGTGATTTCTGTTAGTAAAAAAATGACATTACAAAGATAGAAAATCAGTGAAGGAGTTGTGAGAAATTTCATCACGAAAATTTTTACCTTGAAACGAAACAACTCATAAATCATTTTTACCATAAAATTTTTCATTGAGAATGCAATTTCTTTTTGTCTTGTCAATGAAAAAAATTAACATGATAACTTTTTGAGGGATTTAAAATTTAATTTAATTAAATTATTTTTCTAGAAAATTAAATAAATATTATGGCATGTTTCCAAGACACCTATTTTTGTACATGATTTTTGTCATTAATAGACAAGTTCATATTTTTATGCTTACTTTAACCATCTGGCTACACAAGTTAGACGTACAACATGGCTTTTGTTCCCTTGATTACGAGAGATCCATTGAGTCTATTGACAGATCCATTTTTTTTGAATTTTTGTTTAATTTATAGCTTGCAAGTTGCAACAATCAAATACTACATTATGGAAAGACTTCGATGATGAGTTATGACGTAGTTCTTTATTGCAGTTATAATTAAATTCGTACATTGCTTGAAATTAACATATTCATAAAGAGTTGGCCGAACTACCAATCCTTGAAAGCACTTTGACACTTTCTATGCTAACGGGAAATTAAGAAAATGTAAGAGATACATTCGAAGATTTTAAGATCAAATGTCAATAATTTTTCAAAAAAAGAATTCAAACTTTATTTTCTATTTTCCAATCAAAGTTACCTTCACATTGAATGTGCACCTAATATTTTGATGCTACATAAATTGTGAGGATAAGAAGGAAGAAAAGGTATGTCCCAACGTGCATTAATGGATATAGTTGAATGTGGGTTGGACTCCAATTCCAATTAATTGCATATTTAATGAGGAAATTCCACCCTTTTGCTTATATAATATTTACTGCAATTATTATGTTTCTCCCCTTTTTTTTGCATAATTTTTTCTAGGCATATATATATATTTTTTCTCATAAAGACCTTTTGAAATACTCTAATATATATAAATGAGTTGAATTATAAATGACAACATTAAATAAATCAAGGATTTAATTAATTTATATGAGGTTGAGACATCTTTTTTAGCTAACAGTTAAATAAGAACATATGGCTCGAACTAAGATCTGAAGTGGTGTACATGATCATTAGAAGTGAAGTATTGTTTGACTAAGAGATTATCATATTCAATAGATTTTTTTCTCCACTTATTTAAATGTTTTTGCAAGACAGCAAGTATGAACATTATAAAGTTTCTATAGAAATAAAAATGAGGTTTTGTGGGTGGTCATCAAGTTATAATAACAAAGAATAGTTTGTTCCTAAGAACCAAGTTAAGATAATAACTTCATTAAAGGCACTAACACAAAAGAGAGATTTGTTTATTTTTCAACAACTTGTCACACAAGAGTCCGTATAATTTTGAGGGCATATCTTGTATTCAGAGTTCACATCGATTTTAATACCACAATTGTGATTATCTACACTAAAATAGTGCTTTACCTCAAATATATAGTCAAAAGGTGCATGATCTCAATGCATTTCGAACATATTTAGCTGGCTTTGAATTCAATTAGCACTCCAGTCTTTGTTGAGAATTAAAACTCATAATTCTATTCCATCGAGATTAATCAATTAAAAGAAAAAATAAAGACATGAGAGATTTATAGAGATTTGCTTCAATGTGAGATTACATCGTCTTTCGTCGTTATAGTAACTCACTATGATGAAAAGAAATTCACACAAAAAAAAAAAAAAAAAAAATTGCATACTCTTATCTTCTCTAATCTCTTCTTTCCTTTTTATGTTGGTAATAAAAAATTATAATGATGAGTTCCTATTTATAAGAAAAATTGGGGCAAAATCGAAATTTATAAAGAAACAAATTCCTCCCAGGCCCTTCAACCTCACGGTGACCTCATCGTGGGGGTCGATCCATGTACAGACTTCGCATAACGACAATAATTAAACTCCATAACTTAACAATCCTAACCACAACTCATCCACTTATTTTTTAACATCAGACTAGACCTCCAATCTAGTATCACTCAGGTACTCCATTCTAGTTTTATTACTACAACATTCTTTTGCAAAAAAAGAGAACATTACATCAATTAGATTTTATGGGAACCCACGAAAAACGAAAAAAAAAAAGTTGATGTTTAAAAGAGCAACTAATTATTCTTAAAAACGAAAAAAAAAAAAAACCATATTTGATGTTTTTTTAACTCTTACAAAAGTTGTTGTAAAGTAATGTATCAAAATTTCCACACCATAAAGTAGCTTTTTTTCTTCTTCGACTTTTGAGGAGGAATAAAAAAAATCAATGCGATATGCCTTTTCATTGAAGTATGCTTAGCCAATAACAATATTTTCACATCAAATCAACCTTTTATTGCTAATAGATTCCTTTTAATAATGATGACACAATTCTCGTATATGTGAAAAGGGAGACCGATGGTTATCTTTTGCTTAATTTCTTTTTCCATCAACAAAGCAAAGCCACTTTCCAATTTATTCAATGAAGGAGGGGGGTGGGGGTGGGGGAAGGAAGGCTTAAAGTCTACTTTCTTTGATTACAAGAAGCTACTAAAACCTTTTTTGGGTGGGATGGGGTGGGGCCATTATGAAGGGGTGTAACTAACACGTCTGAATTGAGCTTTTAAAAAGAAAGTGCAGTTTGAAAGTTTTACGCGACTAAAATGTTCTTACGGTAGTTGTTTTTAAAGTTTCTAACGGTTAAAATAATAGTGATCATTTGGTTGAAAACGTTAACCTAAGATCCTACATGTCATTATTAAATGCCAATCTAAACACAAACGATGTCAATTACTAGGCCACATCAACCAAATTCGTATATCCAAAAAGGGGAGGGGGACTAGGATCCAGCAAAAAAAAAAAAAAAATTGAATTATTTCACAAAAATTGTAAAGCATACAATCCTACCTTTGATAATAAATTCACAAAATTTAATCCTTGAATTTATTTCAACATTTAATCCATCCTTAAATACTTGAACTTAATTAATACTGTGGACCGTATGAATATAGTGATTTTACCTTGAAATTTGCTACATCCTAAGAGTTGACAACCTGGATTAGCTTTAGTCCACAAAGTCTTCATCAAATAGCTTGTCCCGCTGTGTCATCTGGAAACAACAAAGGCTTGTGAACTCTATTTCCATTTCTTTTGAAACTATAGAAGCTTAAATTATTAAAAAAAAAAAAAGGACAAATTTGAGAAGAATATTATGAGAAAACACAACCCTATATCAGTACCAATTGGAGAAATTGAGAACAAAATGTGGGAATTAGGGTAACAAATGAAACTGGGGAAGAAATATGGGATGTGATAATATTGTAAATGGTTAGGTTTAGTATAACTTTAAATTATTTTTGACTTAAACCTTGATCCACACAACGCTTTTTTTTTTTTAAACAACGATTTTGTCTTGTGCATCGTAATAAATAAATAATGCCGTTCGATAAAAATGGCGCTTAACGACGTCAGCATAAGATTTAATATTAATATTTTTAACTAAGTAATCATTAGAAACTTAATTGATTATTTTATATAAATTTTACTCCAACGATCATTTTGAAATTTTTAACAAATTTCAGTAAATATCGTTGAAATTAACTTTTTTTGTGACACGTGTTATAATCTAACTTATTTTCCTCTTAAATTAAGATGAATAAATTTCGAATGAATCCAAAATCAAAATGTACAAGTCCAACACATTTATGAGTCATGACCTTTAGGTTTAGGTGGGTGGTTTAAAGAGGTGGGGTCTCATATCCACGTGTTTGCTTAAAGTTTGACCTTGATGGCATGATTAGGTAAATACATATACATACATAAATACATACATATATTTATATGTTCATTGCATTCATAAAGTGAAAGTGGGGTTTAACGTGCAGTGGGAAAAGAGTAATGGGTCCTTTGTCTCATAATATTCCATCAATGAGCCTTTGAGGGAAGTTTTCATTATCATAAAATGATCGATTGCAAATTTGAACTTGAAGAGAAAGGGGCCTCTTGGGATTATTATATGTGGAATTAGTCCACTTTGGAGAGTGAAAAGGGGAGATCCTTGTGTTTAACTTTACCAAATCTTTACAAAATGGGGTCTGATAATAATGTTTATCTATTATTGGTTTGAGTTGAATGGCATGAAAAGGCCACCAACTAGAGGAAACAACTCCTTCCCCCTGCATAGGAGCAAAAGCTTCTCGTTTGATTTAAGTTAAATGAAAAATTCTTGTTTCTCTAAGATGTAAGGTGCGATTCTTATTGCTTTATTGGATTAATTTTTTCATCACATAGTTGTTAAGAATAAGAAATTTTAATTCTATATCATCAAGAGTAATTAAATCGTTAAAAGAAAAATATACACACAAGATTTATAGAATTTCGTTTCAATATGAGACTACGTTATCTTCCACCGCTGCAGTAATTAGCTATGATGGAAAATGTTTATAAGAGAAAATTGAACACCTTATACTCTGTAACAACACACACATGCTCTCTCTCTCTCTCTCTCTCTCTCTCTCTCTCATGATTCAAAACTCTCATCGAAATTACAGTGTAAAATTTCTAAATTATCCTTAGTAAAATTCCTAAGCTATCCTTTAAGATGTCGATCCTCGTACTGGTTCTGAACAACGACAATAATTAAGTTTTATATCTTAATAATATTTTACGAGACTCGTCAACTTTTATCAATTTTTAGCCACATCACACTATCCTTAGTACTCGAGAGTCTTTATATTTTGGTTTTGTTGACTGCCATTAAAATATATTTGGACTAGAGTTTACAACAAAGTAAATTTACTTTTATGTCAAAGGCTAATAATCTTCGACGTAAATCATTTTTTTTAGAAAACTTGAAAATAAGGAAGTGAAGGCACGCCCTAAATCACCGCCATTACTGCAATAATCATGTGGCTTATTCGAAGTCAAGGAAATTCGGTTCAGATATTTACACCAGCACAGTCGACAAAATTATTTCAGCGTTGACCATCTGACTTCTTGGGAGCTTCACTAATTTGAATTAACTTGCTAATTCCGTTCACAAAGCATTGGGAATGTTAAGGAGTTTAATTGAGCCAACTCACGAGTCAAAACTCGAAGATCGGGCTCGACTCGAGTAAAAAAATCTAGACTTGAGCTTTCGACTTGGACCTTAACGAGTCAGCTCACTTTTTTTTTTTTTTCCCCTAAATTTGTGACAAATCTAAATTTTTTTAAAAAAATTTAAAATTGGGACAATTTATATGAATTATAAATTAAATAAAAGTTACAACCCTCCTCATTTTTTAGGACTTGAGACCAGCTACCATCAATGTTAACTGACTGGTTATGCTTTACAATTCCTTAATACATGCTTATTCAAATGCGTTGTGCTTGAATCAGACTTCCAACTAAGTTATTTGCCGTACTCCACCACTCTCCAGGTGTTTTTTATAATCATGGAGCCATTTGCGAACTTAGCACTTTATGGACTCAAATTGGTACCTCGTGCTTAGTTTGAAAAGTTTTCTACTGTTGTTGCCTCTCTTGATTTTTAATCCACTCAACCATGACTCTGCTCTATTTGTTCGATGCACATCGACAACTTGCATTGTTCTTTCATTATTTGCTAATGACATGATAATTATTAATGATGATATTGATGGGATTGTTGTCCAAAGTCAAAACTAGCTCGTTAATTTGAAATGAAAGACTTGGGCCGCCCTACGATACTTCTTGGGTATAGAGATTTCTTATTCTCCTAAGGGTTATCTTCTATCTCAATCTAAGTATGTAACAGATGTTTTTGAGCGTGCTCGTCTTACTGATACTCAAATTATTGATGCTACTCTTAAGACCTATGATCGATATTTACCCTCTTATGGTTTACCTTTGACATATCATACTTTATATCGTATTATTGTTGGTTGTTTGGTATATTTCACTATTACTTGTCTATATATTGTCTATGCTCTTCATATTGTTAGAAGTTCATTGTATCTCCTACTACATTTCATTGCGCTGCCATTGTTCGTATTTTGTGCTATCTTCGTGGAACTTGCTTTTAGAGTCTTTTTATTTCAGTCAATCTCATCTTTAGAGTTACGTGCGTACTCTGAGGTTGATTAGGCTAGTGATCCAACTGATCATAAATCTACCACTAATTTTTGTGTATTTTTGGGTGAATTTCTTATCTCTTAGAAGAGTAATAAGCAAATTATTGTTTTCTAATTTTCTACTAAGGCTGAGTATCGTGCTATGACATCTATTATTACTAAATTTGTTTGGTTACATTGGTTACTTGTAGATATGGAAGTTATTATTTTCACTTTGACTCCTATGTATTATGATAATAAAAATGCTATTCAGATATCTCACAACTCCATGTTTCACGAGCAAACAAATCAAATTAAAATTGATTGTCATATCATTCGTCACCACCTTCAACGTGGTACCTTACTTTACTCTTTGTTCCTTCTTCAATGCAACTAGTTGAGTTTTTTTATTTTTTTATTTTTATTTTTTTATTTTATGAAATCGCACCCCGTTTAGTGTTTTCATTTTTTTTTATCAACAAACTCTCACTACTACTTGTTGTCGTATCATGAGTTTGAGGGGAAATGTTAGCTAAGTTTATATTATTTCATATTGTGAAAGGGTAGGATGGTAGTTTTATTTATTAGGGTAGTTTAGTCATTTTGTTATTAGACCATTTAAGCTCTTGTAGTCACTCTTTTGTATACATTTTGCTCATTTGGTAATTGGCCCTAGCCTTCCTTTTGTTTTCTTCTTCTTCTTCCATATTGCTTGCAATCACAAAATTCACAGTATTGACATATGAGTAATTGAAAATTTCTTTGAAATATTGTCTCAAAATTGTTAGTGAGGAATGCCTTGCAATAACTCGAAGCAACTTGAACAAAAAATCCAAAGTACATTTCAAGTCATATATTAGCGCTCTCCTTTGCCTTACCTACGATTGCATGAGGAACAAAATTTGCCCCAAGGATACAATGAAATGCTTAGAAGGTGTCTGATGGTTCTATGCACTTAACGATGACAAATTGAACAAGTATGTGGAGAAAATATATGAGTCTTTGTAATCTGGTTCTATTTGACGCCTTTTTTTTTTTGCTAGAAAACAATTATTTTTTCTATGCCATTGAGGGCAACATTGTAATTTGAAATTTTGTCATTGAGGACATGAATGAAAATCAATTTTCAACCGTTGTAAGTCCAGTACAAAAAAATTACGACTGTGTGGATAGGTACTTTCTAATTTATATGCCATTGTTGAAAAAATTGGGAAAAGTTTAAAATGCCAAATAAAGGCCGTCAAACAGGAGCTAAATATCATTAGTATGTGTTTCCATCAAAGAATCGCCGATTTTATCTAAAGATTGTTAATGCATCTCTTTCAACGAGTAACAACACTCCACAAGGGTCTTGGCATTTTGAATTTCAAATTACATAAAAGGGGCCAAAAATCATTTAGAGGTGCACGTTCTGGTTTTCCATTCCTTTGGCCACCTGATGACGACTGGCAACTTCAAAATACATTCCAAGATTGCCATATAAACAGTAGGATTTCCTGCTATTTGATCCTCCCTTTTTTAAATTTTAATCTAATGACAACGTGGTCTAACCCATACAATATTCTTTGATTCATCGCACCATGTCTAAACTACATTATTTTAAAAAATCTTTTTCAACAAAATCATAAACCTACAATATAATATGTGGATTAATGATGAGCATTTCTACACGAACTTTAGAACTTGTTTGGGAGAAATTTTAATCGGATTAAACTTGAAAAATTAGTCGTTATTATTGACTTTTATTAGACGAGTGAGACCTATTAACGACTATATTTTCAATTTTAATCAAATTAAAGTCCCTCCCAAACAAGTCCTTAATTTGGCACAAGTAGCCGCGGGATGAGATCAGCCAAGTGATTCACCTAATCTGCCCTTGGATGCTCTCTCCATCTCTCCACATGTGCAAAAAGATCCCCAAACCATTCTAGATTAGAATTAGATCAAAGTATAAAATTTAGAACTATTTTACCTTCAATCCTCATCTAAAGATCAGTCGCACACTTCTTTGATAATGCGGGAATACTTTCTAAAAAGCCGTAATCACTTACAAGAATAACTTAGGAAATGAGTAAACTTTATGAAAAGATATTTCGTTTTAAATGTACCAAGTGCCTTTTTTTTAACCTGGTAACTCATGTTTGGTTAAGCTTAAAGAATTTGTTGTAACTTATAAATAAAAACTATTTTATATAAAAATATAAATCAACTTTTATATTATTCAAACATATTTAGGAATAAAAATATTCGTATATTGATTTAGCTCATTTTTAAGACTAATCAACGTTAAACGTGCATTGCACATGATTATGAAATACTTAATAAATGTTGTAAAAGTAATATTTGAATATATGTAAATGTTAATTAATTTAGAATTAATACTAGAGAATATATACGTGATAATAATTGTTAAATTATTTATTTAATTTTCAATTAAGCAAATCTGGATATTATTTAGTATACCTGAACGTGAATAATGAAATACATTCTTGAATGCGAAATTCTAATTATTTATAATTAGAATTAATAATACTGAATGCATAAATGAAAATGAATATTAATTAAATGAATGTTAATATTAATTAATAATAGAAAATTCATACATTAATGAAAGCACGCAAGTTAAATAAATATGTCAAAGTACGTGTACATTGATGTTAACTAAAATGTTAAATAAATTTAATATATATTGAAAAACGAAAAGTAAGGTATTATTAAAATAATTGAATTATAGTATGATTAGAATCGTCCAAAAACTAATTCTCACTTGATGTGATATTTAATGTATCAGTTATGTTATATATACAGAAAAAGAATGATAAAAAGTTTTTACGGAACAACACTTGACAAATTTTCATTTATAGATAAGCCAACCACATTATCACGGTTTAAGAAGTTAATGGAAAATGTGATGAAATTTTAGTAAGATTAATCAAGAATCAACTTATTTTTTTAAAAATAGTTAAAAACGAAGAGAAACAGCATCATGGCAATACTGCAAATTTCCATTTTGGTTATGGAAAATGCGAAGCTCAAAAGAAAAATGTAAACAAAAAGGTGATGCAAAGACACGTGAGTAGTCAAGCATTTTCAGGAGACTCTTTAAATATAAAATGATCTCTATTTTAAAGAGTCAATTCTTAAAATTATACTCTAAAAAACTTTTTAAATTAATATTTTAAAATTAAGAGTAAGTTTGGCTCTCCAAATTTAAAAAGTTAAATCCACTCTCCATAATTAAATACATTATGTAAAAAAATAATAAAATAATTTGAAAAGAAGCTAATAAAAATAAAATAATAATAATAATAATTTTTTTGGGAGTATGCTAACATTTGTAAAATATGCTCTTTAAAAATAAAAAATCTCTTGGATACACTCAGTATTCTAAAAGACGTAATTCGTGATGATGCATGAATGTCAAGTTATGAGCTAGACGAGCTTAGACGAGACATAGACATAAAAAAGCGTAATTGTTTTTTCTTATTTTAATAATTTTTAAATTTTTAAACAATCAAAAAATTATTTAATAATTAAAAATAATATCTATTAAATATTTAAAATAAGTTTATAAAAATTTTATATATTTTTTCAAAAGTTTTCAACAAAAAATAAGTTTCAAATGTAACTGTTAAATTAAGTTTTAATTTAAAAAAAATGTCAGAAATTTTTTAAAAATTACAAAAATGAGATAATAATTGATCCTAGGAACGCCTTAGTGGCCAACGATTATCGTTGATAGTTAAATAAGGCGTCAAACCACTGACTTTACGTTTCTGTTGTGCATCATGTTTAAACAACGTCTAGAAACGTCTTTTAGAACACTGAATGTACTTAAAAATAAGAAAATCACAATCTCTCTCCTCGTGTGTGCCTTTATTTATTAACCTTTTTCATTTCTTGCACACTTGGGGAAAGGACCGTTTCGTTCTCCCTTCACCTTCAAATTTTCACGGGAATCTAGTTCCACTCCACTTTATCACGTGAGAACTCACGATACTGTTTCAAATGAAAAAATCTGGATTTTATTTTTCTTTTTCCTTTTCTTTTAAATGATCATAATAATTATAGGTATAAAAGGGTGAAAAAGTCGTGTGTAGGCTCGTAAAACGCGTAAAAGGCAAGTGAAAGCGTGCGTTACCAAAAGGGAATATGATGATGATTTTTGTTTGTGAAGACTTCGCAAAAAGTAGTGAGAAAATTATAAAGTTAGGAATCCCAAAAGTTAATCATTTAGTACAATTTTTTTTTTTTTTAAACGAGTAAAAAATCATGCAGGCCCCATCAACCTTTTCACATACAAAGTTAAGAGCATGTTTGGTAAGAATTAAAATCACGTTTTTAATAAATTTTAATAGAAATTGATAAAATGTATGGTCAAAAATTTCTGGAACACATAAAATATATGGTTGAAATTAATTGTTAATTTTGACTTAAATTAAAATATAAATTTTGATAGAAATTGATAAAATATTTGGTCAGAAAGTTGTGGAACACATAAAATATGTGGTTGAAATTAATTGTTAATTTTGATTTAAATTAAAATTTAGATTTTAATCGGTACCAAACTAGGGCTAAGTGTTTTTGTTAAAAGTATTTAAATTAATTTATTATAATCAGCCTTCTATTTGAATTTGCCCCATGTTGAAACTTTTGGTTATTTCCTTTCAGGTTAATTATCTGGTTGGTCACTGAACATTGCGAAAAATTTTTAGATAGTCACTGAATTTTAAACGTTTTCTCGTTAGTTACTGAACTTTATAAAATTTTCTTCATTAGTCACTGAGTGATGAATGAAATTGTCTTTTGTAAAGTTCAGTGATCAACAAGGAAACTTCTGAAGTAGTTAGTGATGGGTGTGATCATATTTGTAAATTTCAGTGACTACTAGGAAAACTCTTGAAATTCAATGACCCCTTGAAAACCTTGCACAAATTTCAATGGCCAATCAGGTAATTTATCAATCTTTATGTGTTTATTTAGTCCTTTTTTTTTTGTGTACCCTTACCTCTATAATTTTATTTACTCTTAACATTGTCAAACTCAGGAAAAAATAGTCTTTATCTCGGGGATAACTAATAATGTTATCTGCTGACCTCTCTATGATCAAATAACAATAGTGATCCATGCAATAAATTATTTCGGAAGAAAACCCCTTCAGCATTGATTGCTTCATAGTATTCAACTTTAAAATTTGTACACATCTTCTATTAAGAATGTAATAATTCCTTTGTCGTGTCCTAAGGAAAAGATGATCGAAGCTAAAGCAGCTTATAGAAATGTCCATTATTGCCTCTTTAATTTTAGAAAAGTCAACAGACAACCTTATTTGCTATCTCCAGAATAAAATGATATTCTTTTTTTCTAAGTTTGGGGATTTTATAGAGAATAAAATTTTGGAATGGGAGTATAGAAAAAAGGACTAAAAAAACATAAAGATTGGTTAATTACATTATTGGTCAGTGAACTTTGCGTAAAGTTTTCACGAGTTTATTGAATTTCAAATGTTTTTCTATCAATTACTGAACTTTACAAAATGGGAATGTAATTACATTTTATAAAATTCAATGACTAACGGGGAAATTTTAACATTCTTAGTGATGAATGAAATTATATTTATAAAGTTTAGTGACTAACGAAAAAATTGTTGAAGTTGAGTAATTTCTAAAAAACCTTACGTAAAGTTCAATTACCAAGTAATTAACCCTTCCCTTTTCCTATGTACATCTACCTCTGTGTGTTTGTGCGGGCAAATTTAAATTTAGGAGTGATAAAATGTCTTATCTTAAACTATTCTACTTTATAAATAGTGAAAACTCCTCACGGTGCTAAGAAATCAAAGGAGATGAGGAACATGGTCTCAGATCCAATACTTCTTTTTAATCATCGTTCATATGTCATTTCTACTAACTTGAAGTAATTTTTTTTTTTAATTATATCATCTTATGGATATTTTGAAAGTTAGAAGGAAGTTATAATTAATAAGAGGTGGATTCATATTGATAAAGAAGTAAAGAGGGCCTTTGGGCATCATTTTTTGCTTATTATTAGAAGATATATATAACAATTGTAAAATGAAAGTTATAAGATAAAAGTTAAAAAAGAGGCTAAGTGAGACCCATAAACGGTAACATTTCTTCTAAAAATGAAGTGAAAAATGGCAAACAAACATGTATTATTTATTGTTGTAAATTATGCTAGTTGAAAGAGGAGAGAAATGTCATTATCAAATATACTCGATTCCATTACAATTTTGAAATATGCCATTGTCAATAGAGGACAAAAAAGAGTGGCACGTAGAACTTGAGAAAGAATTTTATACTTCCAAAATTTTCTTTAAACTTCTCAAAAAGTAAAGCCAAACGGACCCTTAAAAGCCAGAGAGAAAAATGAAAAAAAATAAAAATAAAAGTAAACAAAAGGTGATAGTCGTGCAATGCCTTTTTGCAGCAGTTGCGTGTGAAAAGCAGAAAATTGGTTTAAAGGCAAACACGACTGCTTAATTATTTCCTTCTCTCACACTAATTACATGCGCGTACAATCCACTCATAAAACAACAAGTGACGCGTAGTAATAACGCGCGAATGTCGTGAATGGGCTTTCACTTAAGTCAATCAACAGAAAGAGGAACCTAAAATGAAACAAGAACTGAGCTAAAAAGGCAGTGGATCCAGAGAGAGAGAGAGAGAGTTAAAAAGCTAGAGAGAGAAACTTAATTAAAATATTAATAAATCTTACTTTAATTATCCTTTTTAAAATAAACAAATAGAATATACTATTAATTAAATATCCTAAAAAAGGTTTACACAAAAAGTAGAGCAGGTAAGATTAGCATCCAACTGAAAGTACATTCATGTCCCTAGTTTCCATAAATTCCTTTGCTCCATACTTTCTCTATCTAACATGCGCTCTTTCTCTGACAACTTTTTTTATTTTTTTTTATTTTCTTATTATTATGTCATTCATGATTCATACAAATAATTAATTCTGAAAAAAGAAAGAAATAATAATTCCTTCTCGTTTAGAGAGAGAAGAGAGTAAGAATGGAAGGGAGGTCCTTTTTTGTGTGAAGGAGGTGGTGTGATCTTTCCCTCTGGCGTTGAACGGCACAGCAATAAAGGAACAGAGAGAAAATTATAGGAAATAAAGTGTCTTCTTATTCAACGAAACAAAATCCATCGATTCTGTTTCTATACATACGAAATACAATCGGATTATGGTTTCATCTGTACAGGGTGAAATGTTTTGAATTGGGTTCTGTTTATTTTAGCTGAAAACGGCGTTGATTTCTCTTTAGTTCATATATATATATATTTTTTAGCATTTCTTGGATAATTTCCAAGTTCCCAAATTTGATAAAATAAAGGGAATTCTTGGAAAATCTTTGTTGAATTTGTTTGGCTTTTAAATCAGTGATTGCAATAAAGGAGAAGAAGAAGATGAGAGCTGGGTTGAGTACTATTCAACAGACTCTGACACCGGAGGCGGCTAGTGTTTTGAACCATTCGATAGCGGAGGCGGGCAGGCGGAACCATGGCCAGACGACGCCGCTGCACGTGGCGGCGACGCTCTTGGCTTCGCCATCGGGTTTCTTACGACAAGCATGCATTCGCTCCCATCCAAATTCTAGCCACCCGCTTCAGTGCCGAGCGCTGGAGTTATGCTTCAGCGTGGCTCTGGAGCGCCTCCCCACGGCGCAAAACATGGCCCCGGGGATGGAACCCCCGATCTCTAATGCACTCATGGCGGCTCTCAAGCGCGCTCAGGCGCATCAGAGACGAGGGTGCCCCGAACAGCAACAGCAACCACTACTGGCGGTGAAGGTGGAGCTAGAGCAGCTTATTATCTCGATACTAGATGATCCCAGCGTGAGCCGGGTGATGCGCGAGGCAAGCTTCTCGAGCCCTGCAGTCAAGGCTACAATTGAACAGTCCTTGAATTCCAACGCGCATGCTAATCATCATGTTGGTGCTAGAAATGTGAATTTGGGAGGAACTTTTGGAGGGATTTCACCGATGATGCTTTCTAATGCGACTCAATTATCTACACCACCAACAGCAACACCATCAGTTAATCCCTTGGCTAATCGGAACATTTATTTGAATCCCCGACTGCAGCAAGGAGGTACAGGGCACATGGGGAATCAGAGGAGTGAAGAAGTGAAAAAGGTATCGGATATTTTGTTAAGAACTAAGAAAAGAAACCCAGTTTTGGTGGGGGATTCGGATCCTGAGGCTGTGGTGAAGGAATTGTTCAGGAAAATTGAGAACAAGGAATTGGGAACTGAAGGGCCATTGAAAAATGCTCAAGTCATCTCCATTGAGAAAGAGTTTTTATCTGATAAAAATCAGATTCCTTCAAAGATCAAAGAATTGGATAGAGTGATTGAGAGTAGGATCGTGAGTGGCGGGATAATACTTGATTTGGGTGATCTGAAGTGGCTGGTAGAGCAGCCTATGAGTTTTGGTGGCGCACAACCGCAGCAGCAGGTGTTTTCCGAGATTGGACGGGCGGTGGTGGTGGAAATGGGGAAGTTACTGTCCCGATTCACCGGAGATGGTACTAGTGATAATAATCTATGGTTGATTGGAACTGCAACATGTGAGACTTATCTGAGGTGTCAGGTTTATCATTCTACAATGGAAAATGACTGGGATCTGCAAGCAGTGCCTATTACTGCAAGATCGCCTCTTTTGGGGATGTTTCCCAGGTATATTCTTGAATTAATTTTTATCAAGATTGATAATGCTTTGAACTATTTAATTAACTTAACATGGATTTATATAGAACTATTCTTGCTTCGTTTTAATTAACTATTGGTAGATATTGAATATGAATTGACAGTTTGTTACCGATTGCATCTTTGGTATGCTCTGTATCAAGAATTTCTTTAACAGAATCCATGATATGATCTCTTTCAGGAATTATTCTTTGCACAGTAGTTCATCTGTAGATCGAAAATTGGTCTTTCTTATTAACTAGCTTGATTTGGTAGTAGAAGTACATGTATAAGAAAGGAATCTAGATTTTCTCCATATTTATCATTTTTTCTGTCTTCTGGTTTCTTGCGTGAGAATGATTAAGATCGCGTTGTCAAACATACTTTCTGAGTTATGAAAATTGTATTTTTAGGGTTGAGACAGAGAGACTTTTGAGCAACCCAGTCGAAAATTTGAATCCATTGAAGAATGTTCCAACTCCGCATCCCTCTTTAACAAGGCGAGTCTCTGAGAACTTGGATCTTTCTCAAAGAACCTCCTTTTGTCCACAATGTTCAGACAATTATGAGAGGGAGCTGGCAAAGCTTGTAGCCATTGAGAAGTCGTTCAAGGAAGCTAAAGAAGAAGCTAATCGACCATCTCTGCCTCTATGGTTGAAAAATGCGAAACTCCAGAGTAGTGATGCTAAAACTACAGATCAATCAGAAGTACATTTTGCTCTAACTGATTACAATTAATTTAGCCTTAAAAATTAATAAAATTAAGCTGAACTTGATTTTCATATATTTGCAGGGTAAGTATCAGGAAGTGCTTTCTAAGCAAAAGACTCAAGAATTACAGAAAAAATGGAGGGAAACATGCTTGCATCTTCATCCTAGTTATCATCACAAAATCCACTCTGATAGAACTGCTCTACCGGCTCTATCCATGACGAACCTGTGTAATCCAAACCTACTTGTGCGTCCACCTTTCCAGCCCAACTTGCAAACGACCAAGCCCCTTGGGGAAGTTCTACGGTTGAACACAAATCATGTAACCAGCCAACCTGCTGGACTAACCAGCAGGAAACCTGGAAGTCCGGTGAGGACTGATTTAGTTCTTGGACCGAAAGGGACAGAAAACATTCCGGAGAAAACTACTGAAGGTGTTAAAGATTTCTTGGGTTGCATCTCCTCAGAACCTCAGACTAAGTTCCTTGGTAAATTTACTAATGCATTGGATGCTGATACGTACAAAAAGCTCCTCAAGGGCCTCATGGAGAAGGCATGGTGGCAGGCAGAAGCAGCGACTGCAGTGGCTTCAGCCATAACACGGTGCAGATTGGGCAATGGGAGATGTCGAGGTGCTGGATTTAGGGGTGACACGTGGTTACTGTTTACAGGACCTGACAGAGTCGGGAAGAGGAAAATGGCATCAGTCCTAGCAGAGCAAATATGCGAGACTATTCCAGTAATCATTTGTCTTGGCTCACGACGTGACGATGAAGAGTCTGATATGAACTTTCGTGGTAAAACAGCAATTGATCGCATTGCAGATGCTGTTCAACGAAATCCATTTTCAGTGATTATGCTTGAAGACATTGATGAAGCTGATATGATTTTGCGTGGGAATGTAAAGCGGGCTATTGAGAGAGGTAGGCTCACAGATTCCCATGGACGTGAAATCAGTCTTGGTAATGCCATATTCATTCTCACAGGAGATTGGTCCACAACTAATCCTGAAGTGATCAGAGACGGTCATTTTGTTGATGGAAAGAAACTTGCCTCCATAGCAAGCAGAGATTGGCAGTTAGGACTGATGGTCAGAGAAAAGAGCGCAAAACGTCAAGCCAATTGGCCACAGGATGAAGATAGGCCAACAAAACCTAGGAGAGAGATAGGGTCAGGCCTCTCTCTCGACCTTAATCTTGCTGTAGATACTGAGGATGACAGAACTGCTGGGTCTCACAATTCGAGTGATCTCACCATTGATCACGAAGATGAGCTTGGGCTTGTGAACAGACAACAATTCACTATTACATCGGTGCCTCATGAGCTGGCAAGTAATGTCGATGATTCAATAGTGTTCAAACCCGTGGATTCCTCCTTTGTTCGAAGAGAAATCAAGAAAACAATCTCGGTGAAATTCTCCATGCTTGTGGGTGACAACTTACCAATAGAAATAGAAGACGACGTGTTAGAAAAGATCCTCGGAGGCCTGTGGCACGACCAGACTAGTCTCCAGCAATGGATAGAAAACGTTTTGGCTCCAAGCTTCGATCATCTCAGACCACGGCTGACCTCCATTGTTAGTCGTAATTTGGTTGTACGCCTCGTGGTGGAGTCGGATTCCGGTGAACGGAGAGACGGAGATTGGTTGCCTAGTAGAATCACCGTAGAAGGATAATTGAAGTGTACAAGCTTAAGTTGAAATACAATGGATATTGTCCTTTGGATACAGTTGTAAATACAGCAACTATTTGGCAGGAAATAGTATGCAAAATAGAAAAAACCGTTAAAATGAGATGATGTTGACAGGTTAACGGATACTGAAAAACTTTCACCTTTTCCCCCTTTTTTTTTATATTTAAAAAATATTTATTAATTTCTTTTTTTTTTTTTTGGGTGGTTGGTGCTTTGCAAACAATGGTTGTGGTTGTGTAGATGGCGATGGTGACGACATTTGTGGTGTAGTTGGTGGTTGTGATGGTGCAAGCAATGATATTCGACGATGGTGATGGTCGTAGTGGTTGTGG
>CAIGRB010097310.1:0-10090 GCA_903798255.1 Fraxinus quadrangulata | reverse complement strand
GCAACTGTATGTAAGCATGTATTTGTGTATATATGTATATACATACATCTGTATGTAATTGACTTTTCTGATATGTTTTGATTATTATCGATGTGGTGTTCAGGTCTATAGTCTGGATTCATTCATGGTTTGAAGCTGTTGGCATTTATCGTGGAGGATGTTGCAAAGTGGTAAATCTAGAATCTTGATAAGTTTTCTGTATACGTGAATCATGCTTAACATTTCTTGTATAATTTGATCACTGTTGTGGCTTTTTTAGGATAATTTTATTCTCAGATGAACTGTTATATTTGAAGATTTTTCTCTTATCATGCCATAGTTTGAGGTGATGTTGAGATTTACCATTTCAGGTATTCATTCTTTGAAATAACTTGACAAGATTATACTTCCTTATCATCCTCTAAACTTAAGTGCATATGTGGAAACATAATTGAATTTTACAAATCTTGGTTCCTGTGTCTTTCCCGTGGTATGCCAGCCAACATATATACACCCTAAGACTTGTTTTCTCAATCTTCCATAGCATGTCCTCTAGAGTGTTTATGTAATATGTTATACTTTTAACCATGTTTCTCTTGAATCTAATAGATATTCTTTGATATATGATTATGCCCCTACTGGTAATCTCGAAGATGCAATGGAAAGAACGGAGAAAAGTCAATTGCAACTTAATTGGGAATTACGGCATCAAATTGTAGTTGGCATAGTTAAGGGGTTGCAGTATCTTCGTTTTACTTGCGATTCAAGAATTGCATTACATCTTGAAGTCCACAAATGTGATGTTGGACTCATAAATTGAACCAAGGTTACAAGATTGTGGCATGTCTATGATTATTCCAAATATTGGTAGAGCAGCTTTAGGATATAATTCTCCATAGTGCATTCAGAATGATGGAATGTTCTTTGTCTTAGTGCTATATTTTGTTGTCTTGTTCAAATATTATTATACTATAAAAAAAAATTGGGTGAAAAAATTGAAATTTGGCGAATTTGAAGCCCCTATGCCAATGGAATGTCAGTTTAACTTTGTTTGTAGCAAAAGCAACCAAATATTATAAATAAGTTTTCATGAAGCATCCTAAGAAGTAAAAGTGGGGGAATAGGAGGCTAATAATTATCAATTGAGAGCATTGTAATCCCCATTGTGCTTGCTCATGTGTAAGCACATAGATCATAATATGGTCCCCATGCTTGACTTGCAGAAAAGAGAACCTTTGCAAAATGAGAGTTGATCAAATTGGGTGTGTAATGGATTCAAGAATATCAAAGTCAATAGAAAGTTTTGTACCACATTTTTTGATATTTTAGATTAGGCATGGTATAGTATTTAGGAAAAAAAAAGAAATGCAAGACACCTCGAATGTCACTTTTTCACGTTCTCATTTTCGCAAGCATCATGTATGCATCAATTGAATTGAATGCAAGATTAAAATAATGTTTGAATTCGTATATTTAAATTTCAAAAAGCACACACGTATGTATCTTTTCACACACGTATGTATCTTTTCAAAAAGCACACATGTATATTGCAATTTTTTCAGACAAAAGTAACAGAATGTCACTTTTTTCGCACTCTCATTTTCGTATACACCTTGAAGGATGTATAAATTGAGTTGATTCAAATAAATATGAATTGAATGTAAGATTAAAATAAGTTTGAATCCGTATATTTAATTTTTCAAACACACACACACACACATACGTATCGCAAGATTAAAGCAAAGAATTTGTATATTAAAATTTTCTAAAACACATACGTGGGCATCTAATTTATTGCTTCAATGAGATACAGCGACTTTATAGAGAACAAAATGTCACTTCTTTACATTTTCATTTTCGCATACACCTTGGGTGCATGAATTGAATTGATTTAAACAAACATGAACTGAATACAAGATTAAAATAAAGTCTGAATTCGTATATTTAAATTTTCAAAAATACACACGTATGCATCTAGTTAATTATTCTAATGAGATATTGCGACTTTTTAATAGAAACGTGACAGAATGTTGCTTTCTCAGATCCTCATTTTCGCAAAAACTTTGGATACATCAATTGAATTGATTCAAATAAATATAAGTTGAATACAAAAGTAAAATAAGGTTTGAATTCGTATATTTAAATTTCTAATCACACTCGTATGTATCTAGTTAATTTCTCTAATAAGATATTGCGACTTTTTCAAAGAATCTCACTTTTCCACATTCTCGTTTTTGCAAGCACTTTTGGTGCATGAATTGAATGTAAGATTAAAATAAGGTTTGAATTCGTATATTTAAACTTCCAAACACATACAAATATTTATCTAATTAATTGCTCCAATGAGATACTGCGATTTTTTATAGAAAAGTGACGAATGTAACTTTTTCACATTCTCACTTTTGTGGGCACCTTGGATACATCAATTGAATTGATTCGAAAAAAATATGAATTGAATGCAGGATTAAAACAATGTTTGAATTCGTATATTTAATTTAAGAAAAAAGACGTATGCATCTAGTTAATTGATCCAATGAGAGATATTGCGACTTTTTAAGAGAAAAGTGATATTTTTCATAGAAATGTCACTTTTTCTCGTTCTCATTTTTGTAAACACTTTAGATGCATAAATTGAATTGATTCAAGTAAATATGAATTGAATAGAAGATTAAAACAAAGTATAAATTCGTATATTTAAAACTTCAAAAACACACACATATATATATGTAGTTAATTGTTTCAATAAAATACTGCGATTTTTTAGATTGAATGTCACTTCTTTATAGAAAAGTATGCCACTTTCCATATTCTCATTTTCGCAAATACATTGGATGTATAATTGAATTGATTCAAAAAATTATAAATTGAATGTAATATTAGTACAAAGTTTGAACTCATTTAAATTTCAGGGGAAAAAAAAAAGAAGCACACCTATACATCTAGTTAATTGCTCTATTGAGATAATGCGACTTTTCATAGAAAAGTGACAGAATGTAATTTTTTTTATATTCTCATTTTTGCAAACATTTTGAATGCATTAATTGAATTCAAAAAAATATATATATATGAATTAAATGTAAGAGTAAAACAAGATTTTTATTCGTATAATAAAGTTTTCAAAAATACACATGTATGCATTTAATTAATTGTTCTAATGAGATACTGCGACTTTTTCAGAGAAAAATGTCACTTTTCTACGTTCTCATTTATCAAATACCTTGGATGCATCAATTGAATGGATTCAAAGTTAATTTTTTATATATGTAACCAAATTCATTTCCTCTCAACATTAACAATGTTATTTTCAAATATTTTTANTACAAAAAAAAAAAAAAAAAAAAAAAGAGGCAAAAATTAATTTAATCCCAGCAACACCTCCCATTCGTACCATTCATTTGATCTTGTACAAAAATGCGTGGATCCACATGGAAACAGACACAAATGAAACGCAAATGAAGATAATGGTTCATTTGTACTCTCACCACCATTACCGTACCAAATTTTACTATAAATCATTCATGATTCAGCTCCAACAAAGCCCTAAATTTCACCTAAGATATTTCTCTACAGCACCAAAAACCAAAGGAAGAATCGCGTGCGCAGTTGGATATTCGCTCCCACCGCTACAATCCACACCATCGGGCTTTATATTGAGGGATGGAGGGAGGAGCTAGGTTCAAGCGATCCTCATCTAGGTACGACCCCACTTGTGCCACCGTCTCACGAGGCTTGTTCGTAGGTGGAAGAAAAAGTAGGTCAATGTGCCATCCTCCAATTCCAGCCAAACGGCAACAAACACTATCATTAATTGTAGTAATGGATCCTCCCACCTCTTGCTCATTAATGGCATCTTCTGAGTTCTATCAAAATTGAAGAAAATTTGGAATTGAATTGATTTTTGACTTAATGGAAGATTTAAAGAAGATAGGTAGCTAGTAGGTTATGTGTTTTATAATATGAATATTATGGGCCTTAAAACCGTAATCTATACTATTTTTAATCATTTTAACAGTATTGACATTGTAAATCTTCTTTTGTAATGATTTTTCAAAACGTTCCTACTTTTTAGTGTATTTATGTAATTGCCCATATATCATTATTTGAGTGGGCACTTGGAATAGATCATATGGAAAAATTCATATATAAGAGTTTAAGTATAACTCATTTCAAAATTAAGATAAAATGTTTAAAATTTAGATATTTACTAAATTTTATTTCTGAAATAATTAATTAAAAATATATTTTATGAATTAAATATAAGATCACAATTTTATACAACGTGGTTACAAATTATCAAATTAATTGGTTACAAATAAATTCTCGATCACAATTAAAATTTTTATAGATCACAAATTATTTAACGGTCACAAATTTATCAAATTAATAATCACATATTATTTATTGGTCACAAATCACAAATTTTATAACTTATTTCATGGTCACAAAATATCAAATGAATTGACAACAAATTATATTTGTTTCACAATTTATCAAATTATTGGTCACAAATTAACAAATTTTTAGACCAGACAGCATTTATCGACCACAATTTATGTATTTCATTAGTCACACATTGTTTAATGGTCACATACCAACCAATTTATTGGTCACAATCAACGAAATCATTTGTGATCACCGCCAACGCTTGTGACCTCACACTACCAGCAACCGAAACTCTCGTCGCCGAACAACCACGACCTCTCAACAGCAAAACCATCGTCTCAAATATCATAGCCAACACCACCACCAAATCGTCAACATTACCACCACACCATCAATATTACAACCACCACCACCACCCAAACATCATTAAAACCAGAATACTCTTCATCGTAATTAAGATGTCACCAACTTGCATGTGCTCTACATTATCCCCAATTCTTGAGAAACTTCCTAATTAAGGAATCTCCAATTTTATGTTTCAAAAATATCCATGCCTGTACGTAGCTGGCGAACCTGGCTCTAAATTTATACTTAAAAATACTATATAATAATTTTCAACTTTTACTGTTGCTAACCAAGGTCTCCGAGTCACAAACAATATACTTTACGGTTGAGATAACAGACGAAAGACGTTAATATTTTATTTACTATTGACATGTTCATCAAAGTAAATTAGACGATAAAATAATACATTTTATTTACTCTTTTACACCGAGTCCTTGTTTGATCTCCATTATTTTTAAAATATATTTTTCCCCTCTTATTTTCAATTACATATTTTTCAAAAAAATAATATTACAAGTAAATTCAAAACTTTTTCCTTATTTTTTAATCCTACAATCACCCTCAATCTACTATTTCAAAATGCATTATTACAATAAAATGAGGCTCAAACAAGCCCGAAGCCTATGTTTGATTCTCATTTTAAATGAGATTCTGACACCATAACACATTTTGCTATAGGAACATGCACATTTAAAAATTGAAAATTGTCAACACATTTGTTAGATTCATATAAATATCAATGGAGTCGTTGGGATGTGAAAGACCGATCAATGAAAATTACGCAATTACCCTCAACCTATTAACGTGTTCTAAAAATAGAATACAAGGGTAAAAACAGAGTGTTGTGCATATTGTACTATGCATCTCAAAGAAGAAGTCAAATGGGAAACATCAGGTGTCACAAACTTTTCCCTATATTCAAACTAAAGGGGCCCACGATTGGAAAAATGAGATTGAAAAATGCTAAAAAAATGGGTGCCGAGCGGACACTAAATAATGACTTCTAGACCAGATGAATGACACAAACTGCCTACTTTAACTTATCTATCAAGACACGTTACTCTTATTCTACATCATTCCCTCCCTCCTCTAGGAATGAATCTGGCCTCGAGTTTTCCAGTGACCACCTGATTTTCTTTCTCCACGATGAAGACACAAGTCAAAAACATTGAAAGTAGGAAAGCATGCACAAAAGTCAATTTCGTATCTTTTAGTAACTAAGGATTCGTTTGATTGTAAATGTGAAAACCGAGTAGGAAGAAAATGAATTTTAGGGAATTGAATTGCCTAGAAATTGTTTTACTAAAAATTATAATTAATTGTGCTTAATTGGTATAATTTTCCACCTGAAAAATGTTGAAAGTTTGGTGTCCGTTTGACTTTGTTTTTCATAAAAATTGTTCATTGAAGTGATAATTTTTTACCATTGGGTCTAGAATTTGTTTCACTTGCCAAAAAAATTACCATACCGAATACTATTCGTTTGGCTTTGTTTTGCATGTAAATTGTCAATAAAAGTGATATTGTTTTTTATCATTGTGTCTATAATTTTTTCCAATTGCCGAAAAAAAAGAACCTGAAAAATATTTACCTACCAAAGCGTCAAGAATTTGTTTTCCTCAAAAAGGTGAAAATTTTGGAAAGTTGGAAAACATTTTTCCGAGAAAATTTTGCCTATCAAACACTACAAAAGTTGAAAAATGGATTCCATTTTCTATGGAAAATATGGTGTATCAAACGGAGCCTAAATCTTTGTTTAACAAAGCTTTTTGAGATTATAAATTGATGAATTCCTGAAACATACAATTAAAATTGAAGTTTGATCAATTTATAATCTCAAAAAAGCTTTATCAAGCACGTGTTCTTAAGAGAGGAAAAGCGCGTCAAAACCAATTTTATATTACGGCTGAAAGTTTGGGACATTTTGGAATCTTTTAAAGGAAAGATGGAAATTTCAACTCGAATGATGCTGGAATAAGTTCTTTACATTTAATTGAACTTGTTGACCCCTGAATATGAGCCAACAGATGTCGAACCCACTCCTGTCAAGTCAAGTATTGTTTCGGCGTATTCCTACCGCAGTAGCGATGGTAGCAAAGAGGAAATGAACGCGGGAAGCACTTTGAGGCGAGAGACGAAGACGTTCAAGCTCCGGCGGGTGAAATAAAAGCAATCACACTAACAACAAATACCGGGTTGAAATCAAACTAATCTATGTAGCAACAAAATATGAATATCTGAAAGGATAGATGAAATGTTAATATATTTCCTTCACGAGTTTAAGTATGTATTTCAAATATATGATTTTCAATTTTTCAATTAATTATCCATACCCCTTTAAGTTACAAGAAGACCCTATTTATACTACATTGGTCGACATGGTGTTCGTTGGATTAGAACCGCGTGGGCTCATCTCCCTAATTGGGGTATCACATCACTGTCTATTCATTCAATTAATGCATTGATAAGGAGTCAGCCGCCCTATACAATAAGCTAGCATACTGACAACTTTATTGCAATCGTTACATCAATCACTTCAGAGAGATCTTCAAATCTTTTATAAGGAACGACGTCGGTTTCATGAGCCTCAGATCAATTGAGAGCCTCAGAAAGATCTTTTGAGGTGATTCTCTAAGTTGAGAGCTTCAACTCCTTTCTTCTTTTTCTTTAGGCGCCGTCAGCAAGCACTTCGACTTGTAGAGCTTGTGGAGCAAGGACTTCGATTTGTTTGACCTTTTCGTATTTTGATCTCATGGGTCATTGCTTGACTTTTTTGTTGACTTTCTGCTTACGTGACTTGTTACGAGGCACTTTTTCTTTGAGTCTCGGAGGCGAGGCGTAACAGAACTTATGATTTAATGTCACAAGTGTTGTCATCTGGACCAATGTTAAACACTATCAATAAAGTAGAATAATTATTTCAACTAAAGTTTTGAGTTCTCAAGGATTGACTGTTTTCATAATTAAAAAAAAAAAAGGTTTTCTTAATTAGGACTGAACACGAACCTATAGATCATCAAGTCCATAACGTTACACTTCGGTGTATGACACGACATAATATATATGCTCCAAATATGTTGGACCACTCTGGACTTCTATAACATAATCCAATCAAATGGGGACGTTCTTTGCATTTTACGACGAAAGCTGTTCAAACATTCTGGATGTTAAGCTTAGAGCATTCTAAGCAGATCTGAAACTTTGCTTAGAAAATGGTTGTCTTTTGAAGTTAACGTATGGGTAGAACTCGACAATACGGTTCTATACAATGCATGAGGGATGTGCTGACAAATAGTTGTCCATTGAATTTCTTCATATTCAGGACGAGAAAAAAATTTGGTTCATCGATTTCAAGTCAGTCTCACCCATATATAATGAAAAGGAAATGGTGCAATAGATCACATGGCTTAACAAGTTTCCATACTAGAGAGTACAAAATTGAAAATTGAGACCTAGAGAACATGACAATCGCATTCTCGTGTATATCATCTGCGAATGTTTGATTTTTTTTTATTTCCTTTGTAACAAGTCTGAGAAAGTACAACTGTCTTGTTGTTTGTATTTTAAATCCTAAATGTTGATTTAATGAAATTTTTTTGTCTCTTGGAAATTTCATTTGGAGCATCACTTTATTGTCATTTATTGAATGACTTCTTTCTATTTATGGGTATTCTATTATACTGTAGTTGAGAGGCTGGTCTATATTGTGTCTATGAAAGTCGAACTAGTGAAGACTTGGTTTGGGAGGCTGAAGGTTCTTCGTTTCTCTTTGCTTTTTGACTGATCATATTTGCAAGTTAGTGGGTTCATTCCTCCTGTCTTCAAGATATACAACCTAGTTGGGCTTCTTTTGCTGGTGAAAGCAGTACAGTGGATCAGTTTTTGTTTCTTTTGCTGGTCGCTTATTCTATTTTCAGTAGTTTGATGGAGTTTGCAATGGACTAGATGGCTGCCGGGATAAAGTTAAAGATATTTTCTTTCCTTCGTTCTTGTTTGTAAATATCATTTGTCGGTCCATAGCACATAAAATATTTGGTTGAGTTTCTGCATCAAATTAGCATCTTTCAGTCATTCCAAGATTGCGTGATGCTTTTGCGCATCGCTTCATTATGCCGGTCATAATTTCATTTACTTCATATCGTGTATAACTCATATTCACATGGTGTTGTTGGGTGGTTTCAAGATGATAACTCATAAGATCAATAATGTTATTTGTACATCCGGCTCCTCACATGGGTGGGGCACGCGATTATTTTACTACGCACAAGCTCTACTCCCATCCGAGGGATGTCAATCCGAATGTACATATAACATGATTTCTCATAAGATACCTCGCTGAGTTACGGCAACAATTTATATCTTACCAAAATTCCTCTCCATAACATTATCAAATATACATTAAGCTCATGTTTGGTGAGGATTGAAATAAGATTTTTAATAAATTTTAATAGAAGTTGATGAAATGTGTTGTTGACAAGTTAATTGACCCATAAAATATGTGGTTAAAATGAATTGTTAACTTTGATTTATATTAAAATTTAAATTTTAATCGGTACCACACAATGGCCAAATGACATAGGCTTGAATCTTATAAGGGCTTTTGGTGTATATAGTTGCCTTTGTGATGGTTGAATTCATTTTTTCTTCTTCTACATGAGCTTTTCTCGTTTACTAATCTTCTTTCACACAGTCACACTTAACACCTATACACGGGTGGATTTGGGCNCATCATACCAGAATTTTTAAGATCCAATTTCAAAAATCAGATATAACGTTTGTTTATACAAAAATCAGATTTTAATTTTTAATTCAAATATTTAATATTATTAATACAACCAAAATTCATTATAAACCCTAATTAGTCTCATTTCTCTCTCTACAACTCTCAATACTTATCACTTTCTCTCACATGGTGGCGTCCTCTCTCCACCTATTCCATCTCTTCTCTATATCTCCACCGGTGATGGTGGACGTTGCGGGGAGAGCGGCAGCAATCGCGACAGTCGTCTGCAGCTACAAAGTGAATGTTGTCGTCGGTGTGATCTGAGCGACGATGTCCTTTTTAATGTCGTTGCTGCAGCAGTGATGCAACGATGATGTAATAGTCAATGCGCTCAGAGCGCAACGATCATCGTCGATTTTTGGGCAATCTAGTTTTTGGGCGTTGGTGGTGTCGTTTGTGATGGTTTTTGGGCAGTGATGGTGGTGGGCGTGTGTGCCGTTGTTGGTGGTGGTGGTGGTGGAGGAAAATGAGGTGAAAATTGGAGTAATGGGTGTTGGGAGCTTTTGGAGTAGTTGGTGGTGTTTTGTAAATGGTGGCGGTATGGACGGCGACGATGAGGTGGTGGTGGTACGATTGTGGGGCTGTGGATGCGATGGTGGT
>CAIGRB010097300.1:0-15390 GCA_903798255.1 Fraxinus quadrangulata | reverse complement strand
GGGAGATGATTACGCAGCCAAGATAGAAGGAAAATTGAGAGAAAAACAAAACACGTAGAAGAGGCAGCTTCTGTGAAATAAAAACAGTGGTTGTTGGCTCTTTAAATTGATAAATATTTACACATACAGGAGACAACAAAAAGTGAAAGAAAAGGAGAAGAAAAGGGGTTGAAAAGTCAAAATTTTAGGCAGTTGAGTTTTCTTCCTTCTTCACACATACAAACGGGCAGGATCACGTATAGGAAGCCAGCTGCTACTTAGAGAAAAGTTGGGCTGAAAATTATTTATATATACACGCAAAAAGCAAAAGGATGCAACTTCAACTTCAACTGAAATTAATCATGTTTCATCAAATTTTGCTGATATCTTTCTACTTTTGCATGTTTAATTTCAACATTATCAGTGGCTGAATATTTTTATGTTAGAATGGATGATGTAGTGTAGGTTTTTATTATATGTTTAATTTCAAGATATTCATGTCATTTTGATACTTGTTAATTAATTATTATATGTTTAATGCTTTAATTATCTGCGCAACAATTAATTGATTTAGGGATAATACTGAGACCGAGAGGTGATGTATTTTTCTAGCTCCTGCAATAATTAACATAGACATTATAAGAGATCGAGAGATAATTATAAGTTGTGCGATAATTATAAATGCATTCATATGTATGTGAATTTATGTGGAGATCGTACTTCAGTGCATTTTGTCATCGGCAAGCAACTAAGGAACAAAACTTCCAGATAAGTAATAACATACAAAGTATTTCTGTGCTTATAATTTTCGTTGAAACAGATGTGAAAATTTTAAGATGCTTTCCCAATCTTCGCAGAGTGAAATGCATATTTACACCTTCACTCCATTATTCTTTTGACTCTCTTAATCAACTCATTTCACTGAAGTTTATTCTGAGATATCTATCTTCCAGATCGATCAGTCTACCCTTAAATCTCAAAAAATTGATACAAATTCGTGTTAATATGTCTTCGGAACAAATGAAGATAATTGGGAGATTGCTGAACCTTGAGGTTCTCAAATGGAATGCGTCATGTAAATTCCCCCAGCTTAAATTCTTGAAACTCAATGAAGTAGACCTTGAAGAATGGAATGCCTCAAGTGATAAGTTCCCAATTCTTGAAGGACTAGCATTGCAATATTGCTACGGTTTGAAAATGATCCCTTCCAGTTTTGGTGATATTCCAACGTTACAGAAGATTGAGGTACATTGGTGTGCAAAATCTTTCAATGAATCTGCTAAGGAAATTCAAGAAGAACAACAAGACATGGGAAATGAAGTTCTTGAAGTCATTCTCTCTAACTAGTAAACAGAGCATTCAGTTCTTGCCGGTATATACCATAATTCTCTACGACTTCCCTTTTTGGTCATGTAATTGGATTTTGAGCAATTTCCTTTTTCACCTTTGGCAGCCTTCCCAGACATTTCAAATGGAAATAAGAGAGAAACTCTTCTAATATCTTTCACGTTTTTATCTTGGTCCTAAATGAAACATTATTTTAGAAGAATGTATTTTGGAATAGTAGATTGATGAAGAATATGTGGTTAAAAAGGAAGAAAAAGTTATTGATCTGATAAAAAAATATTATTTTATTGAAAAATGTGTGGTTGAAAATGAGTAAAAGAATGAAAATGAAAATTTTAATATGTACCAAACATGGGCTAAATAACTTCTATTTCAGAGCCTGTTAATGTATGTTATCATCATATGAGGCGTTTTTTTGGGCATTGATTCTCTATTATTTGAATTTTTCGTACTATTTGATTATTTTGAAACATGTAGTAGTAACATAGATCAACTTAACAAGAGATTTAAGGACTTCGCAAGTGGAATAAATTCAGTGTCTTATGGCCTTAAATTTTACTCATATAATTCCCAATTATCAAATGATTTTAATGTATTTGAGTCTTAACAGTTTCCAACTTATCTGTATGAAAGGATTGGATTTTATTGTATCTACAAATTCATTCCATCAATATTAAGGCACATGTTTTGGAATTACAAATATCATCTATCATATCGATCCATAAAATACAATACCTAAATAACTAGTAAAATTAAAGGAGAACTATCAACTTCCATATTTTACTTTCTCGACCGCCAAATGAGTTAAATCAAACTCACGGGTCTTGTCATTCCAAGAATGTAATCGGACTCTTCCACAAATCGAAATAGGAACGACATCCTTCATTTCATGTTAAAATACCATCTTTATGTATAGATAGGAGTGTCAATAAGCTACGCCGCGAGCCGAAACTTTTTGCTCGGGCTCGACTCAAGTAAAAATACTTCGAAATTTTTTTTACCCGAGCCAAGCCTAGTAAAAGATTGGCCAAAAAATTTAGGCTCGACCTGAGCTTTCGGCTCGACCCTAAGCGAGCCAGGTGACGCCGAACAGAATAGTGATTATTCTGCAAGCAAGTGTTACCAAGAAATTCACAGGGAAAAACACAAGAATAACGCCGAAAAACACAGAGAAAACGTTTCTAAAGTTTAAGAAATCTTATTATAATCAACAACCTCGAAAATAAGTCCACAAGCCGGACTTTATAGCAAAAATCCGAATTTTACCAAAAATGGCATATGAATTATGCTGTAATTAATTTGTTGTATTTTGGTGTATTAAGTTTCAGAATCCAATATCTTCAAACCCGTAACTTGCTGTAATAAATTGCAATTGGAATTACAATTGCCTTAATATGCTATAATCAACTGCAATTGATGTAATTAATTTGAGGAAACCAGTGGTCTCGTCGTCGTTTGATGGAGGTGACGGCGATGGTGAGTCGGCAAAGGACGATTGTGACAATACTGTGGATTGGAAAGACTAGATTTTGGAGGACATAGTGCCTCTTGTTGGTTTTAAATTTGAGAAATTTAGCTGGGATTTTGAAGAACCTCTCTTATTTGTAGTGAAGAACATCTCAGATCTCTGGCAATGGAGAAGGGTCGAGTCGAGCGAGCTCTACACGTATACACATGAGCTCGAGCCGAGCGTCGGCTCGGCCTATGAGCTCGTGGTTCATAAGTCGAGCCGAGCTTGTCATTTTTTTCAAAGATAAACCTTTTTAAAAAAAAATATAATCCTCGATTTTGGACGAGCCGACAAGCCTAGCTCGTGGGCGAGCTCGTGACTTGCCCACAAGCTGCTCGTCAAAAAACGAGCCAAGCAGGCTGGGTGCCAAGCGAGACAACTTGCTCTGCTCTGCTCGGCTTGACTCGGGTTCGGGTTCGTCAAAAGACGATCCTGAGCGGTTCACGGGCCGCTTTTTTAGGAGCCGACGAGCCACTCGACTCGATTGCCACCTCTTATTGGGTTTCATTTTGGTTCGAGTTTTTTCTGGTTTTGGTACCATTTCGGTGGCCACTGGCCGACAAGCCTGTGGTTTTCTGATTTTGATTTGTTTGGGGTGGTGGTGGGGTGGGACGAGGTGGGGTTATTTTCTTTTATTTTGGTTTTTCTACTTTACTTATTTTAATTATCTCATGTGAGAAAAATGTGAAGTTACTATTTTACACTTATTAATTTGGTCAAATTTTCATTTTTTAGGTTAACTAACTATCAAATTCCATCCATTTGTCCTTGAGGTGCAACAAAATGAAACGTTTGGAACTGTGGCTGACACAAAATGAAGATTGAGGTAAAATCTACAAAAAGTGTAAAATTTGGAACTGTTGCTACAATTATCCCTTATCCTTATGAAATTTTACTGATTATTATGTCAACTTCTATAAGATTTAGGTGGAAACTTGTTGAACTTTTAGAATAATTTAGGTTTCTACTAATATTCGACATGCTAACAATTCCTTAAAAATAATACACGGGCAAAAATACTAGTATATAAAAAAGAGAAGAAATAAAGAAATTTAGCTAATATGCATTAATAATATCAGTTAATTATTGCTATTTATTATCTTTTTTAATTATTTTTTTCATTTTGTTGTAATTCTTTTGAGATCTCAATCTCTTAAATTTTATCATGCATAAGGAATTAAGCTAACTAATTACAGTGAAACATAGTCATAATCTTGGGACTGAACTAATTAATTTTATTATTATGAGAATAATATAGCTTAAGACAGTCATAGTAGTTACGAAAAAAAAAAGGCTTAATAGCAAAAAATCCCTCATCTATTAGACATTTTGCAAAAAAATCCTACTCATTGGAAATAGCAGAATACATCCTTGTTTGAAACCTTTAGTGCGGAATATAATCTTTTAAATACGGAAAGCTCCTTACCGTTCAATTCAGTTAGTTTAATCATCACGTAATTACCCCCACTCCTTACACCATGATATATTGAGTATGGTGGCTAAGTTTTCCCAAACTTAATCAATTTAAACTTATAAATTCTATATGATGACATTTAAACTCAATCAATTGATTTGAGCATAGAACAATTTCTTATAGACAATCCAATCGTATGATTAGGAGTTGATAGTGATTTCCATTGAAGAAATACAAGGTCTAAAGGGGCACCTATTCATGGTCTCCCACCATAAAAAAGGAAAAGAATCTGAAAATATTAAATCCGAAAACATGTGAATATTAAGACTTAGATAATAATTGAGAGAAGACTCTGTGTACTTTGGTCACCCGTCACTTTATTAAAAGGATGGGAGAAGTCATTTGTACACCAAAAGTGTACACCTTCTTTGATATCAATCGAGTTGGCAATATTTGATTGGTGAAAAAATTATTTATATTTTTAAATTGTCCAATATTGCAGTGACACGTGGCATATTGTACTCATGATTTTATTGTAGTCCAATGCATATTTCATAATCACACTAATTAAATATAACAATAAAGGATTTCGTCCCAACTAATCCTTGCCCTAGTCCCTGTCCACAATCGCACTGATTAAATTTTTCCTAAGGCTAATTTGTTCAATGTATTCGATTAAAACAAAAAAACTTCATAGATCATAACGCTGGAGAAGTCTACGAACTAGTGAATGATGACCTTAAAAAGCAAATATTTTACAGCTTCGTGTGAAAGTTTGTTACAAATTTAATTTATTAGTCTTTTGATTTTACGGTTTTATTGTATCTAATGTTTAGTTTAAATTTGTCCAAGTAGTTAAAGGGGTCATGTCCATTTATTATTATTATTTTTTAATTATTTGACATTATGTATTAGTGGACTATGTTTTGGAGTTGGTGGAATCATGTGTTTATTGCTCCCTCGAAATGTCAATGGGAAGGTCTGTATTTCCTCGAAATACTCGATATTTTTGCTAATCTTTAATTATTTTGTTTTGTTCTTCGTTATGGACAAATCGTGTTTGTAACACAAAGTACTCTCATCAATCGATAGCCTTGTGATTATATGAATTAGATACCGACGTAGAAAAGTATGGATTAGATTGAAAATTAATTTGTCTTAACTCGGGAATAGAGGCAGGCACTTTTCTTAATAAAGTCTTAACCACAACAATAGTCTGCTCACGAGTAATGACTGATACACTTAAAAATATATTGGACACAATCGGTAAGTGTTGATTAATTTCTATAACATGACTATGGAAAAATAAATCACATGTTACTGTATTACGAATTACCCAAGTTTTCTACAAGGTGCTGATTTCTGTTCATGAACTCGTGGTTTTTTTATTTGCCGATGAGTGACATCTAGTTATATTACCATTGTATCCCCGATTCTTACTTATAAATATAGGGTTTTGATTCTTAATAAAATACATACAAGTCTATTGACTTTTCTAATTCTCTTCTCTTGTTCTATCTTTTATAACAAATTTACAGTTTTTATTTATTTATTTGCATTTCCTTTGAATATCTTCATTGGAAAGGTTTTCGGCAACTTTGGAAGTCTAAATGATAATTTAAATCTCTTTTGCACCACGGTAGGAGATGGAGGGATTATTTAGGCCATATATTATATATAAAGCATTAAATTCACCAATAAATAACGAAATTAAGAAACTTGCATGGCTTGATAATAGTGTCACTAAAGCCAATCAGTAGACAATAAGTTTCATGCCTTCCAAAGTGTGAAATGGCGAAAATTCTAAGAGCTTTAATCAGTGTGATTGAGAAATAAAATATGCATTAATGGAAATGGATTAGTTGGAAAGAAATTATATATTCAGCACTAATCTATTCTTTTTATATTTTAATCTGGGTGATTATGAAATTCATAATGCATTTAGGAACATAGGAGTAGTTTAATGGAAATTATTGAACACTATTCTTTTTATAATTAATCAGTGTGAAAAACCAACCCCCATTGCAACTTGTCCCTGAAACATAAAATGGAAGATTGATATTTGTTTTCAATATTTTTATTTGACGTGAATGTGTGGTTTACACCATCACTTTCTTCTCAAGTCAGCAATTCAATAACTGTCCGTCAATATTATTAAAGAAAATTGCAATTCGATCCCAAACATTTTACTTAGTTGCAGACTATACTGTTCACTTGCTGCACCAACAATCCCAAATGACAGATAGACGGATTCGCATTGCATTGTCCATGTTTGAGGCGGAGTACATATAGTTGAGGCTACTACAAAAGCATCTAGTCAGAGTTAGCAAGGTGGAGTTAAGTTTCATAGTGATAGTCAAAGTGCCATTTATTTGGCGAAGAACCAAATATATCATACAAGGATCAAGCATATAGATGTGAGGTTTCACAATATCGAAGAATTGGTTACTTCAATGACTTAAATCTTAGAATGTACATACCTTTGAGAATGTAGAGGACATGTTGACAAAGGCCATTACTACTTATTTAGGTACTAGAGAGGAAACATATCACAATGTATTTAGTATCACGAGGAGTTGGATTATGCACGTTGTACACAAGTGGACATAGACACATTGCCAAACCACTTAAATTTCTACGTCGATCTTATTGTTTTTTTCCTTCCAATTTTATTGTCACATTTTGCACAATAGTAACCCACGCACCTAATATATCATAAACCACAATAGTAGCTATCACACAATTGAAAGTAGAAATTGCGTTCTTTTGTGTTACTATACGTTTACAACCGAAACATATAATGTATAAAGTGAAGGTAAACATCAAGTCATAAATATGTTTTATAGTGATGAGTTCCAATCATGTACTTTAATAATTGCAAGACTATCAAGGGGCAGCTATTCATGGTCTCCCACTATATAAAAGGAAAAGAATCCGAAAATATCAACTCCGAAAACATCTAAATATTAAGACTCGGATAATAATTGAGAGAAGACTGTGTACTTTGGTCACCAGTCACTTTATTAAAAGGAGGGCCGTGCTTGTTCTCCCGACTCAATGACCGGTGTTTTTCTCGCGCCCCTGTTTTTCTCCCGTTCATTGAGCCGTGATAAATGGCTTTTCCCTTAAAAGGATGGGAGAAGCCATTTGTACACCAAAAGTGTACACCTTCTTTGATATCAATCGAGGTGGCAATATTTGCTTGGTGGAAAAATTATTTATATTTTTAAATTGTCCAATAGTGTAATGTCACGTGGAATACTGTAAAAAATAATGTAAAATATGATGTACGTATAGCATGATTGAAAAATAATAGTAATAGTAATCATGCTACAAGAACAGAATTTTTTAATAGAAAATCTTAACAGACAACATAAGGCGCCACATCATTGAAAGATGGGAAAAAAGAAAAACAAAATATTCCAATAACATTTTGCCACATCAACATTGATACACGTTCTGTTAAATCTTTCACGTACTCATGATTTTATTGTAATAATAGGGTATCAATAAATATAAAATCTGCCGTCCAAATGCATATTTCATAATCACACTAATTAAATATAACAATAAAGGATTTCGTCCCAACTAATCCTTGCCCTAGTCCCTGTCCACAATCGCACTGATTAAATTTTTCCTAAGGCTAATTTGTTCAATGTATTCGATTAAAACAAAAAAACTTCATAGATCATAACGCTGGAGAAGTCTACGAACTAGTGAATGATGACCTTAAAAAGCAAATATTTTACAGCTTCGTGTGAAAGTTTGTTACAAATTTAATTTATTAGTCTTTTGATTTTACGGTTTTATTGTATCTAATGTTTAGTTTAAATTTGTCCAAGTAGTTAAAGGGGTCATGTCCATTTATTATTATTATTTTTTAATTATTTGACATTATGTATTAGTGGACTATGTTTTGGAGTTGGTGGAATCATGTGTTTATTGCTCCCTCGAAATGTCAATGGGAAGGTCTGTATTTCCTCGAAATACTCGATATTTTTGCTAATCTTTAATTATTTTGTTTTGTTCTTCGTTATGGACAAATCGTGTTTGTAACACAAAGTACTCTCATCAATCGATAGCCTTGTGATTATATGAATTAGATACCGACGTAGAAAAGTATGGATTAGATTGAAAATTAATTTGTCTTAACTCGGGAATAGAGGCAGGCACTTTTCTTAATAAAGTCTTAACCACAACAATAGTCTGCTCACGAGTAATGACTGATACACTTAAAAATATATTGGACACAATCGGTAAGTGTTGATTAATTTCTATAACATGACTATGGAAAAATAAATCACATGTTACTGTATTACGAATTACCCAAGTTTTCTACAAGGTGCTGATTTCTGTTCATGAACTCGTGGTTTTTTTATTTGCCGATGAGTGACATCTAGTTATATGATTAATATCTCTATGTGTTGGAAGCTGATACGAATCGAAATGGTGAGCACTCATTCACGCTCAAAATCTATCACCTTATTCGATAAGTTAATGAGTACACTTAAGGTATTTTTAAAGAACTTTGACACCATGTTTGATTCACATTCTTTCGAAAACTTATTTTTTCAAAACTTATTTTCAACCACACAATTTTCAATAATAATATTAAACGCAAATTCAAAATTTTTTCTTATTTTTTAACCGCACATTTTTTATCACATCAATATTTAAAATGTATTCTTCCCTTAATAATGTACATCAAACATGGGCTGAATCTGAGATCAGTATGAATAAATTAAACTGGTAAGAAACTGATAAAGAAAATGGCAATTAGCACATAATGTCTCCATCTTTCACTATTATTGTAGAAACAGATTACCTTTCATCTTCTGATATTTTCACCTTTATTTTCATCTTTTATTGTGCAAAAAGTCATTTTAATCAATTTTCTTAATTAAAAATTGTAAAATGACGAATCACCCCTCTCTTTAAATAAAATGAAAAGAAAAAGAAAAAATTAATTGCAATCATAGTCCCAATTTTTAAAAAAAATACAAATCAATCTCAAATAAATTATTAAAAGTGTAATTAGCACATAATGTGCTTACCTTTTACTATTATTGCGAAAACGTCCATACCTTTCATTTTTTGACATTTTCACACTTAATTACACTTTTAATTGCGCAAATCATCATTTCTATACACTTTCATCCAATTTCTCAATAAAAGGGCCGTGAAATGATGAATATAAACTCCTATTTTTATTTGAGTTTTATGCTATGAATTGTTCTTCGACTTGTACAATTTATCTAATCAATATGACCTGAAAGTGATATTGGCATCACTTTTTGGACTAATATGCTATGAATTGTTCTTCGACATAGACATTTGACCTACTTATTATGACGTGAAAGCAATCTTGACATTACGTTTTGGACTAATATGATATTAATTTTCTTCAAGNGGCAAGAATTGAATTTGTAAAATATATGAATTTTATATATGGTATGTGTAAAACGTTACTGCCCGGCAAAAGTTACTGTCATTTATATATATATTTATCCAATTTTTCAATAAAGAGCTGTGAAATGTTGAATATAACCTCCTATTTCTATTTGAGTTTTATGCTATGAATTGTACATATTTTGGCATTTCAACGTTTTGGCATTTTTGAAGAATGAAAGGTAATGCACAAAATAGGTAAAGACAGAAGCTATGTACAAAAGACAGACAAGTAGTTTGATAGGTGACCAAATAGCCGGCTCGCGTCGTTGGAAAAATAGGTAAATGTTTTTAATTTGGAGGATATATATAAAAGAGAAAGAAATCAAGAAATTTAGCTAATTTGGATTGATAATCAGTTAAGTAGTATTATTTTTGGGAAATAATCCTTCAATTATTATTGTTATTTTTTTTCATTTTTGTAATTCTTTCTCTATGAATCGGGATTAGATCTCAATCTCTTACATTTTATCATGCATAAGGAACTAAGCTAACTAACTACAGGAAAACATAGTCATAATATTGGGACCAAACAAATTTTATTTCTATGAAAACGTTATAACTTATCCCATAATACGAACTATATTAAGGATTTTGTTGTATATATAACAAAATTCATAGGGGACGGTGGTGTCATTTGTCCATTATGGACACCTTCATGTGTACTCCTTTATCCATTATGGACATTTTCATGGTTCTACTTTGATATATCTTACTCAATATATAAAGTGTGAAAAGGAGAAAATTTTAAGAGCTTTAATCAGTGTGATCGAGAAATAAAGTATGCATTTATGGACGCAGATTAGTTGGAAATGTTCAGCACTAATCTATTCTTTTTATATTTTAATCTGGGTGATTCTGAAATCCATAATGCATCTAGGAACATAGTAGTAGTTTAATGGAAATCAACGCTCCATTGCTGGACATGAAACCAACCCTCCATTGCAGGAAGTTAATAATAAATATTAAAGTTCATAAATAATTTAATTGCAACTTGTCCCTGAAAGATAAAACTTAAGGTTGATATCTGTATTCAATATTTTTATTTGGCATAATATATTATTGAGTGAATATGTGGTTTATACCATCACTTTTTTTTTTGAGTCAGCAATTCAACAACTGTCCATCAATATTATTAGATAAAATTGCAGTTGAGATCCCAAACCTTTCACTTAGTTACAAATTGTACATTTCACTTGTTGCACCCACAATCATAAACGCCCGATAGACGGATTCAATATTGTCATTTGACATGGTATATTATAATGTGAACGTCTGGCTTACACCATCACTTTCTTCTCGAGTCAGCAATTCAACATCTATTCATCAATATAATTAGGGAAAATTGTCGTTGGGGTCCCAAACCTTTCACTTAATTACATATTGTTTACACCTTCACTTTCTTCTCAAGTTAGCAGTTCAACAACTATTCATCACTTTTGTCAAATGTTTTAGTTTATGTTTGTCCAAGTAAATAAAAGGATCATGTCCATGTATTTCATTAATTATTTGGCATTATATGTTAATGGACTATGTTTTGGAGTTGGTGGAATCATGTGTTTTACGCCTCTGTTTTTGAGGCAAAATTTGTGAATAATACGTAGATGAATTATTTTTATTGAAAAATACATGGTTAATAAGAAAATAGAGATAAATGAATTTTAATTCGCGTAGATTTAAGTTAATGAAACTGTTGATATATTTGAAAAAAAAAAATAGCAAACCAATGTATACAATCAATCTTCTTCTAGATGCAATCAAATCATGAGCCAACTTGATATAGACTAAAACTATACTTATTTATTTAAAAAAACTAAAAACTATTCTTATTTTATTTCTTCAACTACTATTATTCAAGTTATACTGTATTTTCTACATAGAAAAATAATATCTGCTAATAATTTAAAAATTTGTCATTAAAAATAGTTAAACAAAATATTCATAATTAAAAATAACAATCACATGCTTTGTATTACATTATGTAGCACTTCATGTACAAATATTTTATCAAACTCTAATATTATTTGTGAGTTTATCAAACTCTAAATTTTTTTTTAGAGAATTTAGTAAATAATATACATTTTTTAACGTTATGTCTTAAATTAGATTTGCTTTCTTAAATTACTACTTAATTATATTTTGGATTAAGATATTGATAACATGTTTTACATTGGTGAACATGTGAAGAGACTTGTAAGATAGAAAATTAAGTGGTCCGTCTATGTATATGAGCCATATTACAAGAAAAGGAATTAAATTAATCCAAAGATTCGTTTGGTCTCTTTGACTACAAAGCTATAATCTTCTTCTTCTTCTGCTGCTTTTATTTGATTTTCTTAGCGACAAGCTCCATTTCCATTATCCTTTAAACACAAAGACTACATTCACTTTCATTATCCTTCTTTTTCCATTATCAATGTCTTCAGAGGAGAAAGAATTGGATTTCTCTGTACCGTTTCAGAGGAGAGAGTCCTTGCTCCAATACCTCATTAGAATTGTGGTCGAGCATATATCAAATTTGTCAACCCAACATGAACATGTAATTGATCTGTTAGGGAGCCTTGAGTGTATATTAGAATTCAAATATGACGATACAATCAGAAACAATTTCAAAACATTCGTGTCACTTGTGCAAAAGCTTAAGGTGTTCTTCACAGTCCCGAACCAGCAAATCATGTCCCATGTTAGTCTTAATCTCAATTCTAATCAAGTTGTTGCGGCCTCTATCAACTTTCTCCTCCAAATGGTAGAAGTTATCCTATATTTTGAGGCAGATTCCATTGCTCGTGTAAAGGGTTCCATTCAAAATCTCCGGACCGAACTTGGATTTCTTATTATATTTCTTGGGGACACCACAATGCATTTGCAGCCCAACAAGAATATAGTGATAGATATCGAAGCTATTGTTAATGAGGTCGGACGTTTCTTTTACTTATTCTTTGTCACTCTTTTTCTATTTGTTATCGCTATGGAGATGGGATCCAGCAATATTGCAATACAGGACTTCGAAGCTGTGGTCAATGAGGTAGGAAGTTTGCTGCATAAAAATTTTTTCGACTTGATTGAGGATATAGCACTGCAGACCACTGAAGAGGAGGAAGGAAATGTGAAGAATGGAAAAAAGTTGGAAGTAACCAACAAAGCAATGACGGGTATCAAAGCTCTGGTCCACGAGGTAGCAAGTTTCTCACAGCCATCCGTTTTCATGGGGAACGATCAAGTTCCAGAGAGTGGAAAATTGGATCTTGCTCTTTCCAATTTGTTAACAAAGTTTGAGCTCTTGAAAACAAAGATCGAGGAGCACTGCATCGCAGTCTCAAAGATGCCCAGTGCTATGGCTCCAAAGACTGCTGTGGTTTCACTCTTGATTGTTGACTCCGTTCTTGATGATCTCATGGAACTAATAAATAACAAGCCTGACAAGATAATTGGTGTAGAAGATCAAATTGTAACTCTCCATAAGGAGTTAATGTCATTGGGATCTTCTGTCACTGATATAGCTGTGCAGCAGGAAGCAGAACATGAAGAACTTAAAATACAAACGAGAGACATAGCATATGAAGTTGAATATGTTATCAACTCATTTCCTCATGTTTGGTATCTCACCATCAGGCTTCCTCAACTCATTGAGAAGATTCAGCTTATTGCAACGGCTACCACACATAAAGAATAATGTTGATGCAGCAGGGACGGCAGAAGTTACAAAATATCCAGATGAACAAGTATCGTGGCAGTCGAAAAAATCTCCTACTTTGGAAGACAATATTGTGGGGTTTAAGAAAGTGGCACCTGAAATTGTAGAACAACTTGTTAGAGGACCAGACCACCTGCAAATTATTTCCATCTTTGGTATGTCTGGACTTGGTAAGACAACTTTAGCAAATAAACTGTACGATGATCCCTCTGTTGTCAATCATTTTGACAAGCGTTCCTGGTGTGTTGTATCTCAAAAATATAATAAGAAAATATTGTTGATTGAAATTTTGAGCTCAATGAGTCACAGTGAGAGAGAAAATTTCAAGAATATGGAGGTAGAAAGTTTGGCAGAAAAACTTTACAAAAGTTTAAAAGGATTGCGGTATCTCATTGTGATAGATGATATATGGGATATCAAAGTGTGGAATGATTTGGAAAGATATTTTCCAAACGATGGAATTGGAAGCAGAATCTTATTCACTACTCGGATTAAAGAAGTTGGTTTGAAAGCTTCAACTCATAGTGTTGTAAATGAACTTCCTTCATTGTCTGATGCTGAAAGTTGGGAATTATTACATGGGAAGGTGTTCGAAGATAAAACTTGTCCTCAAGAATTGCTGGAAACTGGGAAGAAAATCGCAACAAGTTGCCAGGGCCTACCACTTGCAATGGTCGTGATAGCTGCAGTTCTTGCAAACATGGAGAGGAAAGTACACTTGTGGGAAGAAGTTGCAAGAAATTTAAGTTCATATATATCGGACAACCAAAACAAATTGATGAAGATATTGGAACTTAGCTATGAACATTTACCAAACCACCTGAAACCGTGTTTTCTTTACTTTGGAGCATTTGAAGAAGACAAGGAAATCCCAGTGCGAAAGTTGATCCCTCATTGGGTGGCTGCAGGATTTATAAAGAAGGAAGACCAGAAATGCTTGGAGGATGTGGCCCTAGAATATCTGATGCAACTAATTGATAGGAGTTTGGTACTTGTTTCTAAACAGAGATTTGATGGACAAGTCAAAATGTGTAAGGTTCATGATCTGTTGCGTGAAATGTGCATGAGAATAGGTGAAGAAAAGAACTTTTTGAAGGTGTCCAAATGGTATGTTCTCTCTCTACGAGTTTTATTCCATTTTTCTTTGAGCGGACTAATAATGTTTATATTTGATGATCGCATCAATGATGTGATTATGTTGTTACCAGTGACGATGATCGGTTCTTTAGTCAAGAATCCATGTATCAGCAACACCGTTATCCTTCTGTCTACTATGGGGAGTATCCTTTTGACTCGCCACCTTTTGGCCTCCACATGCGATCTCTTCTGTGGGATAATTTTGATATGCCCACATTAATCTCAAGCAGTTACAACGTTGTCAGGGTCTTGGTGCTCAGCAGAAGCTCAAACTATCATGTTGTAATAGGAATTGAACATCTGGTTCACTTGAGGTACCTGGCAATTTCAGGTTCACTTCCACCAATGAAAAGCTTCCACAAACTAGAATTTCTTTATGTGGACAATTCAGATCCAGTTGAAATACCGGATGTCCTTCTTACTATGATGAGTTTGAGAAGCATGGACTTCAGTGGCGGTGCGTACTTCAGTGGATCTTGTCGTCGGCAAGCAGCTAAGGAACAAAACTTCCGGATAAGTAATAACGTACAAAGTATTTCTATTCTTATAATTTCCATTGCAACAGATGTGAAAATTTTAAGATGCTGTCCCAATCTTCGTAGAGTGAAATGCAGACTTAGACATTTACTCCATTATTCTTTGGACTTTCTTAATCAACTCATTTCCCTGAAGCTTTATAGCAACTCTCTTAAATATAATCCCTCCGGATCGATCAATCTACCCTTAAATCTCAAAAAATTGTCACTAGTTCATGTAAATATGTCTCCAAAACAAATGGAGATAATTGGGAGATTGCTGAACCTTGAGGTTCTCAAATTAGAACTTGTGTATTTCGATGGATGTAAATGGAATGCCTCCTCA
>CAIGRB010097299.1:26104-66339 GCA_903798255.1 Fraxinus quadrangulata | reverse complement strand
GCTTTAGTTGAGCCAATAAAAATGTTAAATTGACCAAGATTCAAAATCATCCAAGACGTAATATATATGGGGTCACGAGCAACATTAATTATTTGAGTTACTTCCAATTACCCACATTGTTTTCGGGTTAAGTTTTTGGATTTGGTTGTTGGTAACAATTTAATCCAACGTTTATACCATAATCCGAATTTATTAGGTATCAAAACTCAACAAAACTCCACATTAATACCCGATCAACATGCAAGCAATCCAAACACAAAGTTAACGTTTGCATAATCAAGGCAACCAATAAAATTGAAATCACATACCTTGCCTGGTGTTTCGGACCAAAATACATAACATACTTGCTCAATATACTCACCAGAGCTAAGGTCGAATAATACCCAAGTAAAAGCAGATAATAACGGTAAACACTCAAGAGCAAATAATCAAGCGATGAAGACATATCATAGGATAATCTACAGATCTTTGCAAAAATACGTTCACACAAAACAACAAATTAACATTAAGTTAATCAATCACACGATCAACACATATGCAACAAATGCATAAATGACTCTATGAAAAAATCTCACCGTACTTATCCTATCACATTCCATGTTGTTCACACCTCGAGAACACATATGTCCTCTCGTCGCCCACCATACTCACTAGATTGATCACTCAACTCATGTCTAACAGATAAATCTCTATAGATCCTAAATTTTCGGGATAATCTTTTATCACCACATCACTTCTCCCAATCTAAGTGGATAATAGGTCTCCACCTAACAGAAGTAATAGAAGTGTCTCTCTCACACTCCACTTAATCAGTGTCTCTTCATGGATAAAGAATTTCAACATTTAATCACCTCTCAACTAGTAATCCAAATGTCACACTCCACATCCCCAGTACAAACCACCAATGTACTTCTAGATATCCATACTTCACATTCCCAATAGACATCCTCACTACAAACCAAAATGAACACGCCTTTTGGAGTTAAGAATCACTCAAATCCAACGGCTAAGAAGTGACCACGTGTAGGGCTAGATTTCAACCATTAAAGAGAGACAAAATCGCACTTATAAGGCACAATTTATCACAACCCGGAAGCCCAAACATAAAACATAATAGCCCAGTACCGATAATAGTGAGGCAGCCTAACATCAAGAAATATGTGTGTGTGTGTGTGTGTGTGTGTGTGTTTATATAGGGGAAAAAAATCCATTTGAAGTGTCCATAGTGGATTACCTTTTTTATATGGGGGAGAGAGAAGGGAGGGTCCTTTACGGATTTGTCATTACTCGTGTATCACACAACGATAGAAATCTTTTTTATACCCTTTCGAGGTTTGAGAGGGATGTATGTTGTGTGAATGGGTACAACTTAATGAAAGGAGATTTGATAGTGATAAGATATTGAGTGAATTGGGTTCAAATCAGAGGCAAGGAGAGAGAGGTATCAACTAACGATTGGGATCTGTATTATACCTTTTGGGAGTTTTGAGAAGGATGAGACGTGTGTGAATTGGGTTCAACTCAAACGGGGGAAGGCGAGAAGTAATTTTGGGGGAGCCTGGCAGTGTGATGGGCCCTGGAGCTGGCCCTCATTAGTGCCAACTCAGAATGCAACTACGGCATGGACATGCACCTACCTTTCTATAAAAAGTTACTATAGAAATCATAGAAAAAGTGAGAGGTGACAAATACACCGGGCATACCCGAGCAACATGGAACAAAGCAAAAAGATGCAAAATAAGTGGATCTAGCTAGCCATCGTCAAAGACTCAAAGTGAATTAAAACATATGGATACAAAGAAAACATAACTTTGTATACATGTGTTTTAATCTGTCTGACAATACAATCAACACGTGGTCGAAGATCCTCAAAAATCCTCCTATTGCGAGCCATCCAAAGGTGATAAACCGTAGCGGCAAGAGCAATCCTCTTAGCCTTACTAAGCCAAGTAGTCCCCCGGGCCTCTTTCTTGATCCACTTCAATGAACTAGCAATTGTTGACATAGAGCGTTTAAGGCCCAACCATGATCGGATAATTTCCCAGACGGAAGAAGAAAGTGGACAGGAGAAAAAAAGATGATGGACTGTCTCACGGTCTCTTCCACAAAAAGTGCAGAAACGGTCAATCTCCAAAAATTCCAGTTTATCCTTTGTTTGTAGTTTGCCAATAGTTCCCAGCCAAAGGATAAATGCATGTTTCGGGGTACACGATGCATTCCAAACAGTTCCAGCCCAAGCAACCTTCGTCCCCTTCGGTCTAAAGAACTCATAAACTGCAGAAACATTGAGTTTACCATCACACAGAAATTCTGCCACTCTGTATCCAGCACCTACAGGCGTGGAATTCCCCCAGTTATTATCGGTAGTAACAGAATTTTGTCGATTCTGTCCGTCCCCAGCAGTAGGATGAACCTGTTGATGTAGGTTCAAAAAATCACGAATTATCAGCATACGTTTGAAGAGTGGGGAGTCCTGTTTCCTTCCCTTATAATTCCAAATGTCTTCACCCCGAAGGAAAAACTGATTTACCCACTTCACCCACAGGGTATCCTTCTTAGTATGGATGTTCCAAAGAGTTTTGGCAAGGAGTGCCGAATTCCAACATTTAATATCTCTAAACCCAAGTCCTCCCTCATGTTTCGGCAAGCAAATAATCTTCCAAGCAACCAACGGCTTCCTCAATCCCCAAAGAAATTTGCGACACAGACTAATAATCTTAGATGCAACTGCGGCTGGGATAGGGAGTATGGAAAGCCAGAAACATTCCACTCCTTGAAGAACGGATTTCACCAGTTGCACTCTCCCTGCATAGGATAAGGAGATCCTAGCCCAAGCCCCCACATAAGCCGAAATTTTGTCAATGAATGAATCATAGAAACTTACTTTCAATTTTCCCGCCGCAAGTGGGATACCCAAATAACGAAAAGGCATGGAGCCCTTATTCAAGTTAGTTATTTGGTGAATATCCTCCAAATCAACTCCATGAATGCCCGCCGTGAAGATGTTAGACTTATTCACATTCATCATTAAGCCCGACATACAACCAAAGTTAGATAAACAATTCATCAAAATACCCACCGAAGTAGAGTCACCTCTAGCAAAGAGCATCAAGTCATCCGCAAAAGCCAAATGTGTAATTTTTAGTGAGCCGCATTTGGGATGATAATTAAATTCACTATTTTCAGTAGCTCCTTTGAGCATTCTAGAAAAATACTCAAGGCAAATAACAAACAAGAAGGGAGAAAGAGGGTCACCTTGGCGAAGTCCCCTTCTACCTTTGAAAAAACCATGGAGGCTCCCATTTAGTGCAATGGAGTAGGAAGGAGTCGTGATACACTCCATCACCCAATCAATAAATTCCACCGGAAATCCCAAACCTTCAAGCACACTTTTAAGGAATGTCCAATCCACCGAATCATAAGCCTTCCTAAGATCAATTTTAAGAAGGCATCTAGGAGCCACTCTTTTCCGATTATATTGCCTAAGAAGCTCTTGGGCAAGATGAATGTTTTCCGTCATACTCCTCCCTTCCACAAAAGCGGCTTGTGCTTCATCAATAATAGTACCAAGAACCGGGCCCAAACGAGAAGCAAGGATCTTAGTAATAACTTTGTAGAACACATTACAACAAGCAATAGGTCTAAAGTCTTCCACCTTAGTAGCGTGAGATGCCTTAGGTACCAAAGCAATTATAGTGTGATTTGTTTGCTTAAGAAGAGATCTCGAGAGAAAAAATTCTTTCACCGCTTCAATAAAATCACCACCAATAGTATCCCAAGACTTCTTGAAAAAACACGAGGAATATCCATCCGGTCCCGGAGATTTATCATCTCCAATAGAGAAAAGAGCATCCTTTATCTCATCAGTCGAGATCTCCCGAACAAGAGCCAAACTTTGTTCAACCGATAACACGGTGCCCCTCCTCAAAATATCGACATCAATAGGCTGCACACTGCCGTTTTTCCCCAGAAAGTCAGTAAAAAACTGTAGAAATTCATTAGCAACTTCATCAACAGAATTCGTGTAAGAGCCATCTCCTTTACACACATTGGCAATGTAGTTCTTTTTGGCATTCCTCTTCACCATCGAATGGAAGAATTTAGTACATTTATCACTATTCTTGAGGTAGTCACATTTGGCCTTTTGATAGTAAAAACATCTTTCCGCTTCAGCAATATTCATAGCATTTTTCCTCAATTCTGCCACTTTTGTTTGAAGCTCCAGATTCGAAGCATCATCATGAAGTGAAAGTTGTGCCTCTTTCAAGGCCAAGGTAGCCATTTCTGCCCTCTTCGAAATATGGGAGTAATGTTTTTCATTTAGCTTTTTGAGCTCACCCTTAAGGCATTGCAACTTTTTGCATAGGCTATATTGCTTGGTACCCCTAATCCCAACTTTCCATACATTTTCCACAATTCCATGGAAGCTTTCATGGTTTGCCCACATGTTAAAAAATCTGAACGGTCTCTTCCTGTGGCTATCAAGCTCAAGTAGTGACACGATGCAAGGGGAATGGTCTGAGAGACACCCCGAGGGGAGAAAGTTTGCAAAACTATTGAAACCCGCTTGCATCCACGCATCATTCCCCATAGCTCTATCCAGTTTACTCCACTTAGAATTGTTTGTCCAAGTAAATAAACAACCAATGGAGCTCAAATCAGCTAAACCAACATCAAGGCAAAGGTTAGCAAAATCCTTCACCTCATACGGGGTCACATCCACACCATTGCACTTTTCATTAAACTTAAGCACATTGTTAAAATCTCCCATGATCAACCATGGTAAGGAACAATTGGTCCCTATCTCCATCATACGGTTCCAAAGAGGCCTACGGTTTACAATAGAATGAAGACCATAAACAAAACTAACAAGAAATGTAAGTGTGCTAACCTTACAAGTAGCTTTGCAATGGATAATTTGTGGCGTAATCTCCAATACCTCCAAAAGAACTTTCCCGGGATTCCACAAGATTAAAATCCGTCCAGCTCGGTGAGTAACAAAGTTGTTAGTTTCCAAGAATTCCCCAAATTTATTACGCATCACCCTTTGAAGCTTAGGTATATTAAGCTTAGTTTCCATGATACCCATGATGTCAATATCGTGCTCCTTAATGAAGCTACGCACTCCATTTTGTTTGAGAGGTAGGTGCATACCCCTAATATTCCATGAGGCGATCTTCATGGCGATATAACCGAGGGATTACCCCTCTTTACATCATTTGATCTTGGAATATTGGACCTTCTCTCATCAACCTTTCCTTTCAATTTTGCATCAGCAATAGCTCCATTAGTCTGCCCGACGGGAACTGATGTATTGCCCATCCGGGAGCCTTCCGTCCCTGCAGCACGTTGCTGTCCAGGTTTGACGCTGCGTTTACTGGCCAGAGTGGCCTGCTGTTCAGCTTGTGTTTGCCTACCTTTATCAATTGTCATAGGCACCTGGACGGACGGTCCAGTATCCTGTCCTTTAGAAGTACCAGCACCAAGAGCTGGTGGGGTAAGTGAATTTAGTTTGGCTGAGGCTGGGGCCGTGGAGGGTTGTCCCTGTTTCGTCCCCCTTTTCCTCCCCTTAACAACTGTAAATTGTTGTCCCACTTGATCCTGTTGTAGAGCCAAGCTTGCAACGTCCTGTCCAGTGTCCGCCTGACCATAATTCTGTCCATCTGCAGCAGTTTTAGAACTGTTAGGTGCAATATCTTGTCCAGCTGAATCAGGTAACTCCACAACCTGCTCAGAATTGTGCCCAAGATTTTCATTCGTGGCCTTGGTCCCCTCCTTCTTAGTAATTTTTGTGGGGCACGTATCAGTCTTGTGTCCAAAATATTTGCAGAAATCGCAAAATTTTGGTTCAAATTCAAAGATCACCTTTTGGGTTTTCAATTTACCAGTCGGCATATTCATCTCGACTGTTCGCACTAAATCCTTCGAGGCATCCACTTCAACAAGGATCCTAGCATATGACAATCTACCTTTATTGGAGGTGAGTTTGTCAGTGCATATCGGTTTACCAATTTTGGAGGCAATTCTAGACAGGATTCTAGAGTTCCAGCAGTCGAGTGGTAAGTTTGGGAGTTTGATCCACACCGGCATAATACTTATGTCACAATCATCAAAATCAAAACATCGTGGCATAATCCTCAACATTAACGGCCTACCAAAAACCAAATAGGGTCCCCCATGCAAGACACAATCTCTCGAAAATTCATCATCAAATTTAAAAATGAGCCAACCACTATTATGAACATAATAATGGTACCGAACCTTCCAAGTATCACAAAGTTGTAGCAAAGCTTTCCTCCCGGGGAATCTACCTGCAAAGTAACCAACGAGGCAGAATCCCCACGATTTTTCAACATCATCCATTTCATGTTCGTCCACGTCAATTACATCAGCCTGTTCTTCAATCAATTCGAGCTGTATCCCTTCATCCATTTTCCGGTTATCTTTGAATAGATTAACCCATGGGGCTTTTGTAGCTTTGGCACTACTACTAGCATCGTCCCTCACTACCTGATTCATCCGAGACGTGTCCCCAGAGTCGGTGTCATCTTCCCCAAGAGTTAGAGACACACTTGGATCATCACAATTAGCATCAAAATCAACATTGAAAGAATCAATGTCGGCCAAAGGAGGGCTGGCATACTTACCATCCTATCGTCCCAGCATTTCAGCAGGGGCCATGGCGGAGGACTTAGTTAATTTCTTCTTCTTAACCATGGCAGGCTAGAGTGGGCCAACAAAGAGGCCAGACAGGGGAAGAGAAAGAACCAGTCACACAAGAAAAGCCCAGAGCCGGACCAGAAAATAGGCCAAGCAGAATAAAGGGGATCCAATGGAGGCCCACAAGGCCAAAAACCCAGAGGGTAAAAGGGCCGAGGAGCAGACCCAGCAAAGAAGAGAAACCCAGGGAGCAAGATAACCAGGGCCGGGCCGAAAAAGCTAAGTCCAGCCGAAAAAAGGACCACCAATAAAAAGAGCCCAGCAAGCCCAGTAGCCCGAGAACCAAAATACCCGGCGGGTCAGCCCAAACCAGAGATGCAATCAGAAAATCACGTGATTAACCCAGAAATTCAGCAACACGTGAAAGGAAATGACTAGAACCTGTAACCCACTGATGAAGACAAAGAGAATAGAAAGAAAACCTTAAATTGCAGGCTTTACCACTGAAACGGGCGGAAAAATGGCTGCAAATGTGGTCGGATGTGAAGCTTGATGTGCCGTAAAGAAGAGGTAAATTTAAAATTTAAAAAACCACCAGCACAAGAGTGAAGCAGCCCAAACCCAGAAGAACGGAGTCTGCAGCAAGAGAGCGAACGAGTCAGAAACCAAGTGACCAGGGGGAGCAAGTTCGCGGCAGAAAAGCAGAGACTGAGAAACACAAGTCTTGAGGGGGAGAGCGCAGCAACCAGAAGTAGTAGAAACTAAACAAGACAGAGCCCATGCACTCCCACCTGCACGCAGAAACACCGACGAGCAGAAGGCTACCTTTCTATAAAAAGTTACTATGCGATTTACTAATATTTGTTACAAATGTACTAATGTCTTGTTATAGACAAAGTGTATTCGAGCCGAGCTTAAAATCTTATGCCAAGTCTCTTCATGTCATGCTTGCCATGGGTTGTTCTACGTTGATTAGCTCCTATATGTTTACTTGACAAATATATTTTGACCCTGTTGACTTTTCTAAATGTCGTTTCAGCTCTCCGATCCACAATGCCGTGTCATTTTATGTCACATATTCTTTTAGTGTAATTATCTGCATCCATTTAAGTGAAGCCAAACCAGTTTCTTGCTCATAAAGAGCTACCAATTCTTAGTCTTCGATGAGATTATCTTTTCATGCACTGCATCTCTTTCATAAAGCATATGGACATACCTGTACTTCAGGAAAGGTGACTATGCACAGACTCTACACATATTTCTTGCACATGGAATGGAAACTGTGTCAGATTGTACATTTGAATATAATTGGATAGGAGAAAACAATAGATTATTCCATAAGGTTATGTACATGATACAATCTTCTCCAATATTGGTCACCTCTATTCGTGTGGCCAAGGCCTGTCCTTAAATTTTAGGGGCCTTAGGTCAATGTTTATATAGGGCATTCATTAAATAGTTGAAAATGAAACTACATAGAATGATTACAAAAAGATTTTTTAACTGAATAAAAATATTCAAATTTACTATAATAATAATTTAAAACTTCAAAAATGTTAATTGACTTTAAACAATTACTTGGGCTACATTACAAAAAGTTTGTTCTTGCTTTTAAAATAAAAAATAAAAAACTGGCCCCTCGTATGTTTGGGGCCATAGGCAACATCCTATGCAGCCTAAACCAAGGGCAAGCATGCCTTCGTTTTTAACACCAGATACCAAAGTCTCGTTTGTCATTCCAAAAAACTTGCATAATAGATGTCAAGGATCTTTTCAATCAAGGTTTTATACAGGTAATTATGTCACGAAGTAAATATCAGTAAATATCAACTACTAACATTATCAGATTTTAACAGGCCGGACACAACACTTTGTACATCACATGTAATATTCTTTATTTCCAAATTCTCACTTCTAACCACATTTCTAAAAATATTAACCAAGAAAGAGGAACGAGATTATAAGTCGACATTTAAATTGTCTATTTTTTTTTCACCGTATACTATCACATGCTTAGCACGTGACCTTTAATTATGGGTATTTTCATCAACCTATAATTACTTCACTCAGAGAGAATTTTCCTTTTTTTTTAAAAAAAAAGATGTAACATTCCAGGATATAAAGAAGATATTTAAGAGAAGGGTAAAAGAAAAATAATAGTCCCTATTTGAGCCATTATATTTTTAAAAAAAATTCTCAAATTTATTTTCAATCACACGCTCTTTCAATAAAATAATTTTTACATATAAAATCAAAGTTTTTTCCTACTTTTTTAACTACACATTCTCCAAAAATTACTATTACAAGACACATTCTTTTAAAAAATGGCGCTTGGATTCATGAAGGTTTAACTACTAAATCACTTTCCAATTATATGTTTCGGGTTTGGTTAGATAATGAAGATATGATTCTAAGTTATGTTCAAGTATAGATCCGGCGTAGTTTTATGCGAATACTATCAGGAGATAGAGTCAAATTGAAGTAGTTTTATGCGAATACTATCAGAAGATAGAGTCAAATTGAAGTAAGTCGTTATGATTTAACTAGAGAACATATAATTTATACAATGCTAGTGCTACGATACTTGAAGATATGTAAGTTGAGGTACTAAAAATGAAATATAACTACATAATTGCCTTGTTAACAAAATGGATATAATCCTAGGTGAAGAATAATTCTAAGGTTTATTTCAGCTCCAGTTTTTTGTGTAGAATGTATTTTGTAATAGTAGATTGATGGAGAATGTGTGGTTAAAAATGAAAGAAAAGTTTTTTAGTTGTGTGTAATATTATTTTATTGAAAAATGTGTGGTTGAAAAGAATAGAGAAAAAAACGTATTTTGAAAAAAATGAGAATTGAACAAATAATCGACCTTATAATGCAAGTGGGCCATGTCTAAGTCAATCTAACATTTTTCCCCTTGGCTCACGTGACACCATGAGAGACTCAAGTAAGCTCATCATCAACATCAGCTCTAGTGATACAAGAATACAAGAACTCTTGCCGAATACATATATAAACATGAATACGGGGGTTACGTCCTTTAAATATGAACATTTCCTTCTATTTGTTACATTTATAGGCCTATGTCCGTAATTTCATTTATTTCATACTTGTTAAAATTGAGTATCCAAATAATATAACTAGCTTAAATAATCAATCGGGATAGAACTTAATAGTTAATACTCTATTAGTTGTTTTACATCCAGCAAGCTGATTTTCAGCAATATCTACCTGGAGGTAAGTAGTGGGACTAGATTGGAGAACATATCATATGGCTTTCCACTAAATATATAGTTAACTCTGAGTGTGTTTTTTTTATACTAAAAAGCAAACTAATTTAGAGTGTACAATTTAAAGGTCTGGATACAATAGATCAATCAAAAGTTTGTTTGCCAATTATATTCCACTTTGGAAACATTGGCATTTTAGATGTCTTGTCTTTGGGCCAAAAAACTTTCTACACCACTGGAAATTATGATTACCAAGCACATGTTGCAGGCTTGAATTGATACAAGTCCAAAGCTTTATCATTATTGGCTACAGAAAATGTTCAAATCTTTCACTAGCTTATGTTGAACCCATAAAGAAAAAGAAAAAAATATGTTCAGTGATGTGATGGGGTGTTATTGTTTACATTTTACTTGACATTCTCTCCTATGTGTCAAAATTTGTGCAGTGATATGATAGGCTTTTGTAGAAATCAATGACTAATGAATTTTATGTGGAAAAGTGTCAAATTTAATGTAAATGAAAATATATATGTAGCATGAAAAAAAAAAAACAAAAACAAAACTTGTAAACATAATTTCTTATTGGATAAATTAAAGACAACTGACCTTCTTCACGAGTAATACGGATATTTTGGTGAAAAAGAAGGCTCTTGTGGAATTCAATTCCCATCAATTGAATACCATAGATCTTGATATGTACGATGTTGGTAAGTAGTATTCCATTAAGTACTCCAAATTAAGATGATAAATTTCACTATTTCTCTTCCATACCATTCCCAAGGTGGAAATGATTTTCCTGAAGATCTACACACAACAATTTTTGACTTGTTACAAGAAAGAAGTGTCTATTACACCCCAAAATGTAAGAATAAGTCACTTAAGCACCATCAAGGAAGTGAAAGCCATGTAGGCCTTCGACATAACACCATGTGGCAATGTCTCATGTTGCTCACTATATATTCCAACTTGGAGCAGGACAATTGACCCATTAAGCCTTCCCTTCTACAGTATTGAGTTATCCTCCATGGTCTTCGCATAGTACCATCACTAGGTACGAGACTTCAATACTTATCGAACTCCTCTAGATAAATTTCGGTCTGTTTATTTCTTCTACACTTAAATTTTCATATATTAGTTTCGAAAGTTGACTTGAATGTCAGAGTACCAACAGACATCACTTGGTTTCACAGACCGCAGGTTTGACTCCCGAGGTATTATGCCTCAAGGCCGCCCTTCCCTCATTCTAAGATCGGTAAGTTCGAACAACTGGCACACACGCACGCTATGAGTAGGATGTTAGGGAGAATACCTGCATATGATCATATCATTAGTACACTTTTGATAAAATAGGCCTCACGCCTAGTTGTTAGCGTGCTTGTCGTGCCGAATAGGGAGATAAGCATTCTCACTGCGTGACATTCTCCTCCATTCGAATTCGCTTACGTCTTCGTAGCGAGAAATGAGTTTCGCATCAATGCGCATTCATCTCATTGCAAAAATAGTGACAGTATCTAGTAACAAGTCGTAACAAAGTTAGTTCTTTTTTGGTTTATATAAAAATCATATATAGATTTTGATAAAAATTGACGGAATACGTAATTGAAAAATTGAGAGTCTCATAAAATGTGTAATTAAAATTTAATTGTTGATTTTAACTTAAATTTTAATTAATTTTTAGCTGAACTAAATAGGTGCTTCTTCTTGAATCTTGAAGAAGAAGTCCCACACCGATAGCCTATGCTGACATCAAAATAAAGTGGTGGTTGTGTTCAACATGTGAATCAGAAAACATCAGTCCCGAAGTAACAAGATTTGGAGATTGTCAAACATTTTGACTGTGGATTGAGTTTGACTTCAACAACGTATGACACTATTTTGGACCTTTGCCCCATAAGCTCATCCCTTCCTCTAAATCGCCACAATTGAAATTATTGATAGAAATCTTTATGGGAGATTTAGTATCTGTTTGACTATCATTAAAAGTTTTTTTTTTTCTTTTTTTTTTTTTTTGTGGAGAAAATGAGTTTTGAATGTAACTTTTTGAAAAATGTATAATTAAAAATAGAAATAAATTTTAGATTTGTATGTAGAATATTTTATTGTGAGTAGTTGAAATGAGTTTCAAATTTTTTTTATTTTTTTATTTTTAAATACGATTGTCACAGGGGCTTAACAAAAAAAAAAAAATAGTAATTATAAATGGAAATGGAGACTATTAATCAGAAATAATCAAGGATGCATAAACGAGTTCACACACAACATTACAAACTTAACCACTAAAAAAATCAAGATCTCAATGAAAATAGGCTCAAATTATTGTACTCATCTTAATCAACACAAAAGCCTCAAATTAACCGAGACCCTCACAAACTCAAACGTATTGGAGTTGCTTCTATAAATAAAAAGAACTCAACATCAATCGTCTCCTTGTGACACAATAGAATCACTTAAACTCTTAATCTCACTAAGAAGTCATAGATTCATCCAATCAAAAGTTAAATATGAAGAGAAAATGAACCGGCTCACAAAGAACAATCCAGAAGACGTCATCCATACACACATTTTTTTATGAATTGTGTATCAATATAGCATATTGGGGGTAATTTTATAATAGTTTTTATAATTTTTCAACAATTTTAAGTATTTAGACAATTTAAACGTGACCTTAATTTCCTATTCACTGACTAACGATTCTCAATTAAATATCTAGTCATAATTAGTCAAAACCAATTTTTATATCAATTTTTAACAAAATTCAACCTCACAAAAAAAGCAAGGCAAGAAATGTTTTTCTTCATATTACCTTTTTATTTCAAAGCACATATTCTAACTTGATCTTTGGACTATAACTCCTAGCACACATTATCTTGCATACCTCTCACAAAGAGAAAAAAAAATATTACTTTTTCCATTTAGCGATTCCAATATATTGACGAAAAATTGTCCACACAATTATGATGGCACCCTTAATTGCCTCAAATAAATCTCTATATCTGCCGTAAGAGCATTTTCGAGAAACTATTTTTTAAGGAGTTTTTTTTTTTTTTTTGAGGTCATCTTTAAATTTAACAGGTGCTCCAACAAACTCTTTATTTTACATTTTTCAACATTCATTTAGCACTTGTTTGGTTCCATTATTTTTAAAATACATTTTTCTCTCTTATTTTTAATCGCACATTTCTCAATAAAATAATATTACGTGCAAGCTTAAATTTTTTTAATTATTATTTTTTAACCACACATTCTCCAACAAAACACTATTCCAAAATGCATACTTTGCAAAAACAAATTGCAAAAAATGGAGCTCAAACATGCTCTTATTGTTTTCCTCATTTTTCAATTAATATATACATATTTAGATGTCGGTAGCTAAAATATTTTTTACAGTATTAATAATTTAAATTCTGAAGTATTGAAACTTGTCTTATTAAAAATTTTAAAATAAAGAATCTTTTAAAAATTAAAGCATTTCATTTTAAAGAGCATATTGAAGATTTATTGCTCTAAAAAGTTGTGAAAAAAATACTGGCTGTTTCCACCTGCTGTAACATAAAACAGAAAATTAAGAAAGAAAAAAGACACAATTTTACAACTTGAGTAAACTAGAATTAAACTGGTCTTCTGATCAACAGATGTCCAGAATTCTCGGGCAGGACCCACTGACATGTGATTCATGTGAATTTTGTTAAATGGAATTGAATTTTCCAAGATCCAACTGGGCTTATATTTTCAAGAAAATATAGCATATTGGGGGTAATTTTTATGATTATCAAATCGATTACGAAAATTACTGGTCATGTGTACAGATTGCTGAATGCATTGTCTTCATCCCAAATAATTGTTTACAGCTTGATTTTTTATAGCAATATGTAAATATATGTGCTCAATGACAAGAGAATACAACAGTTAACTCCTTATATTTCTTGTAAATTTGGATCTTAAAATTTATTTTTTACGGCTCATTTTGGTTCATTATTTCATTTACAATGATATCTAGCCGTCCCTCTTCAATTTTATCAAAAAACTTTTACAAGAAATGTTTCAATTATCTATATCTTCATTTCCAAATTTTATTTTTGTCAAAGAATTCAAAATTTTATACATGCACTCCAAGATAAGGAGAATCAATACCAACAAAAAAAAAAAAAAATGCATCCATGATACTTCAAAATCCACCATGATAATTATCATAGGGTCAAATTCTACGTCAAATACTTATCCAAATTTTTGCATATGATAGCACTGAGGTTCCACTCAATCGGCCCATGAATTTCCACAAGTATGTACACTAGGGATAGATTTCACAAGATTTAAGGCACCAAAGTAAATGAACTCAAAAATTCAACTTGTTTATTACTCTACAATAATATAAAAAAACAAAGGAAACATTGAAGGAACACAATACATCTATGCCTCATTAGTTTGCACCTTCATAAATTTAGGCAATTAACACCCTTAACTGTCAAATGGATCAATCAACACATGTCATTCTAAACTGCGAAGAAACTACCTCACATGCCTTTTCCCAGCAATTGTCCATATTTTAAACCTACCTGGACCAAGAAAATTGCCTAGCACATGTGCCAAACATGTCCTTGTCTTGGACAGTGTTTTTTGGACTAGAGTTCACCAAACAATAAGTTGGATCTGTCCATGCATTGCTAAATTTCGTCAACACGCGATAGCTTTACACCTATCAAACTGAAGCAACACACAATAGCTTGACACTCGTCAAATTGAAGCAACATGTCCTCAAGCTAAATCCCACACTTACCTTGCAGCCGAGACCAGAAATGTGCACCATCTAAACATTTCACAACAATGCTCCAGCAGGGGGGGCAAGGCGTGCCCATGCCATCGCGCATGTCAGCTTTATGGAGCTGATAGAATTCTATGACTAAGCTCCTATTTGGTATAGTTAAAAAGGAGATATTTAGTAGATTTTGATAAAGTTGATAAAATATATGATTGAAAAGTTGATAAAAGTTGCGGATTTCATAAAATGTTAATTTGACTTGAAATTAAATTTTTATTAATTTCAAGCTACACCAAACAAGATTTAATTTAATAACCATACAAGGTCCTTGGCCAATTTTCATGTGAAATTCATGGTTTTAGAATGAGCCAAAATGGTATGGCCCTTGGATTACCAATATGATGCCAAAGTGTCATTATATATAGCCAAATTATTGAAAAAGTACCAAAGGTAACAAAATATACCAACTATTGTCTTCCCTTTCTTCTTTTTCTTTTTCTTTTTCTTTATTTAAACCAAAATTGTCATAAGCCCAACTTCCCATATTTTAATGAACCATTATTTACATTCTTTTTATCATGGAACAGAAAATCAACTTGGGGAGTCTACCTCAAGACTACCTCTCTTCCTCTTCCTCTTCTACCTGCTCCTCCCCGTCTGCCGCCGCGACCAAAGCTTCTTGCGGTGGTTTGAGTACATCTCCATCCTCCACGACTGCGTCCTCTATCCCGAGCTCTTCATGCAAAGCTCAAAAAAATGAAAAAAGGGTTCAAGGAGCGAGAAGCGGCAATGAAGACGTTAGACGCCGTGGTGAAAATGGTGGCGACGAAAAGAATCCCACTTATCGTGGCGTTCGGAAGCGGAGTTGGGGGAAATGGGTGTCTGAAATTCGAGAGCCAAAGAAGAAATCAAGAATATGGCTTGGAACTTATCCCACAGCCGAAATGGCGGCTCGAGCTCATGATGTAGCAGCCTTAGCCATCAAAGGCCACTCAGCTTATCTCAATTTCCCTCATTTGGCTTACGAGCTCCCTCGCCCTGTCTCCACTTCACCCAAGGACATCCAAGCTGCCGCCGCGAAAGCGGCTGCTGCTGTCACATTCAGCCACCACAGTCACGACGGAGCCATTGAAGTTGAAGCCAAGCTGCCCAGTTCTCATTCTTCAACAAATTTGGAATTGGATAATATGCAAGAATCATTCAATTGTTCTGCAGCAACGGTTGTTGATGACCCATTTTTTGACCTGCCGGATCTTTCTCTCAAAGCTTCTTCATGGCGGCTAGCTGGAGCCGATATAGGATTTCAGCTTGAAGATCCATTTTTATGGGAGTGCTATATATAATTTTCTGTTTTGTCAACTCGTGCGGAACTTCATGTTCTTACATATAAAATTAAAATTCTTTTCTTCCTTGTCCCTGTTTGATTGTCGTTTGTGTGAATGTATTGTTGAAAATAAATATGTTAACGGGGCTTAATGAAGTACTTATTTAAATTTACTACACAATGCGTCCTTTCCCTATCAAACATTAATTTTCAACATTTACATAAATGAGTAATTATTTAATATTCAACATGTTGCCTCACTTGCATATTGGATTCATTTTTTGTATTTTAAAGGTCAACGCAAATTTCAATTGTAACTGTACATTTCGTGGAATCAAAATTACTACACACTTATCTATCATTCACTTTTATCTCATTATAATTTGAAAATTTTGTAATGAAAAGAACTTAATACGGTACTTTTTTGAGTACTCAATGGATTAGCGACACGAAGTGAATCAAACTACGACTTGTTACTTATTTCATCAGCTTCTATTAAATGACAAAAATAATAATAACTCGAACAGTGTAGCCTCGTGTTATTTTACTGATTTAGCTTAAAAATATCTACATGAATTCTGTTGCATGAATTATATGTACATAAGCTGACGAAATATAAAAATAAATATTTAATAGCACTATTTTATGGTGATTAGTGAGCTCAACATCACTATCTGATTGATAGTCTATTGCTCAATCATTTCAATGATTCATTCAGTAAATGAACAACAAAGTTGATCTCTTTGGCCCCCAACAATATCTTGCTTACATATATGCTAATTTACAATTCTCACTATTGGGACCCCCAACCCCCATATAGGCACAGCTAATTATGTGGGCAGCATAAAAAATTGTCCCGAGTCCAGGCTAATTAATAATATTCTCTTGTTTGATCCACGTTATTTTTAAAAAACATTTATTTTACAATCATATTTTTAATAAAATAATATTATATGCAAATTCAAACCTTTTATTTTTTTTAATCACACATTTTTCATCAATTTACTATTTCAAAATATATTTTTCCAATAAATGGTGTTGAAACTTTATGAAACTTTAAACTTTATAAAATTAGAAAAGCTAATTGTTTAATTGCAAAGATCATTCATGTCAAATTATCAAGAAAATTAATAGTGCGGAACGTACTTTAATTTTTTGGAAATATTTTTTTATTACAGGATCTTGATGTCCGGATCTTAAATCTTGATGTCCGGATCTTAAATCTTAAGTTCTTGATTTTAATTTTTACTTCTTACTCCATAATCTTGATTGTTTTGTTCTTCAATTTGATTGCTCCAATTCATTTTCTTGATTCTTGATTGTAATCTAGATTCGATTGTTGATTTCTTGATCTTCTTCTTCAATATGTTTTCTCTATTAATTCTTGTGACACAGAATGAGAAATTACATATGAATTGGAGACCATAACCCTATTTATAGTTTTCATATATATTTAGTTCATCGTCAAATACAACTCTAATAGATTTGATATCTACACATATAATTCGGCCCACCTTTATTTAGATGTCCTAAACCCAACAAACTTAATTATTTATTAGACCACTTTAATTGGGCTCAATTTTAAGATAACTTTTTACACAATTAATTAGATATGTTGATCCACAATGACAAATTAATAAACCTAACAAATGGGGCTCAAACGAGCTCATTAACATTCATATTTATACTGGATTAGTAATTTTTGTACGCAAATTAGACTTGCTTTAAGCAAGGGGCCAAAGAATGAGTAATGCTTGAAATCATTCGTTAGGTCTCTAGAAATTGTGCGAGTATGAGTATTTTCAATGTTCATAATGGAAAAAAGAATTCTATTTTATAGTTATAAGAGGGCGTCTAACTAGGGTAAAGAAAAGAATTCATCCGCACTATTACCTTGTTCTGTTGAGGAGTATATGCAATTTTGAACTATTTTTTTATTCCTTGATGCTTGCAAAATGCATCAAACTCATTGCTTGTGTATTCTTCTCCATTATCAGACCTTAGGCACTCGATCTTCTTTCCAGGTTCAACTTCTACCCACTCTTTAAAAACTTTGAAAAGTGACAAGACATATATTTTCTTTTGATTAGATACACCTAACATCTCTCGGAATAATCATCAATAAAAGACAAAAAAATATCTTGCACCTATTGAAGATAAAACTGGTGCTTGTCAAACATCAAAATAAATCAACTCTAAAATATCTTTGCTTTTAGCAGTGGAACTGCTAAACTTCAACATGTCCAGCTTACTAGTAACATAATGCTAACAAAAGGGTAATAAAACTTTTATGAGTCTTGAAAGAAGCTTTTGTTCTGAAAGAATATTAAAATCTTGTTCTAACATGTGGCCAAGTTTGTGGTGCCATATCATCGTTAATTCTTCTGTTAAACTTGTTTATGCAACATATATTTCTCCTTCTCGCAATGTCTCTTCTTTAAGTAGGATTGGACAAAATTTTCGAATTGAACTAGAGAGAATGTAACAGAATCGAGCGATTCGATTTTATTTTTCTTAAGTTAAATACCTAAACGGGTATCAGAATCGAGAATCCATGAGTTTGATTCATTTTTCGATTCTAGAGCAAAAACTGAAAAATCAAATCTCACTAATTTATTTTTTATTGTAAATAAGCCAAATTATTTTTATTTTTTTCTAAATAAATTTACCAACTAATTAATTGAGCCCCAAAATATCATTTTTCTGGTTCATTTGTCAACTAATTAATTGAGCCCAAGATAATTTTCATGTTCTCAACTTAAAAACCCGACTTTGTAATTCAAATTTGAAAAAATAAAAATAAAGTAATCTAAATTTTTTTCAATCATTCTGTCGTTTCTCAAATAATCGAAGTTCAATTGCGCCTCTCTTCATCTTACCATTTTTCTGTCCTATTCATTGAATTTCCTTCATTTTGATCAAGATAATTTATATAAATCGGTGAATAAATCTTATTAGACAACTTATTATTTGTATATTGTTAAATTGCACTACATTATTTTGTAAGGATTAATATAGTTTGTTGTAAGAGTTAAAATTGAACATATCGTTAACTGGATTAATATAGTATTGTTGTACATGTTTAAAATGTAATTATGGTACGGATCGAACCAAACCAGTTCGATTCCATAATTAAATTTAGTTTTAATTGCTAAATACCCAAAACTTATGGTCCGATCGAATCAGACCATGTCCAATACCTTTAAGCATGTACAAATTGACAGCTATCTTTTCTACTTTCATCACCACATGCACGCCTTTGACTAACTTCATAATCCTATCTTGAACATGGATTTTACACCCACTATCATCTAATTATCCCAAGGACTATAAATTTTTCTTCACGTCGTACCTCCTAGATGGTGCAAATTGTATCACCATACATTTTCAATTTGAAAGTGTTGATATCAGCAATCTCCAAGACGTGATTATCACTCATAAATATAGATCCTCATGAGATTGGTTTATATTGATGAAACCATTCGCTTCGAGAAGGTATGTGCTAGGTGGCTCCTAAGTCTATAAGCTAGAATCAACAAAGCAAGATCTGCCTTCCATTGTTGTTTCGCTGTATAAAATTTCATCGTCTGAATTACTTGCAATGTTACTCTGAAGGTTTGTTGCATTCTTCTCTACATTCTTTTTATTTCTCTTGCAATGTTTCTTGAGGTGTCCTTTCTGCTACAGTTGCAAGAGTTAATATTCTTCTTCCTAACTTGGATCTATCATGATTTTGGCTCCCACGCTCTGTTGGTTTCCCTTGTGTTATTGATAGCGCCTCCGCTTTTTGTGAATTGGCCAACATGTCTTATTCTTGCGCCTATGTTCTTCTTCCTAAACAACAGTTGCAACCTCCTCAAAGAGTAGATAGTCTGAGAGAATGTTATTGATCAAGTTGATAATGAGTTGATCGTATGACCCCGGTAGACTTTGAAGTAGAAGTTCTACACATTCACTCACATCTATTTTGTAACCTAACTTTGAGAGTTTAGAAAATAGAGTATTCATAGTGTTGATTTGATACGTCACCAAAGTAGATCTCGAAATTCTAAGAGTGTAGTGACTTGGCCTAATACAACTTTGTCCAGTGTCGTAGATCTCTTTTATAGTCTTTTTCTCTTCTACGCTTGACAAGACTTCATTAGCTAGACTCAGGTGTATTAGCGGTAACACTATCATTCATTGTCTTCCATTTATTATCATGGTAATCTCTGTGGCTTTCATCTACACGTTCCATAATGAGAAATTATTCTCGTTGAACTTCTCTATTGCAAACTTCATCGTCATTGTTAAAGATGCTTCTTTTCCGCTAATTAGATCTAATTGTAGCACAGAAGTCAGTTATAAACCCAACACTCTGATACCATTGTTAGAAAGTTGTGGTATAAAGCACAAAAAATACAACTAAAATAAAAATGAGAAAAATAAGGAAAATTTGATGACCAAAAAATCACGACAAACTATAAAAGGATTTCACTATAACAAGAAGATTACAACTTCTCTTCATATAAGGAGAGCACATTAATAATAAACTCTCTCTTATAATAGGAGAATGCACTCTCTTTTAAACAAAGGAAAGACTACAAGCATTTTGAAGAAACCTCTGTTTCAAACTCTCTCTTTCTCCATGTTTTCCTCTTAAGAATGGGATATCATAATAAATGATTATATGCCCTATATATAGTAGTAAAATATAGCGTAAACATCAAATTACAAATACATAGTGTGAACATCAAATTGCGATTACATAGTGTGAATATCAAAAAGTGACTTTACCACCACATCCACAATTATTTGAAAATTTAAGTGAACATATATATTTAGTAGTTGTTTGGGAAAGATTATTTGAAGTGAAAAACATTTTTGAAAAAAAATGTTGTTAAAAAGCATATTAAAGTTATGGGTCTATATGCAAAGTTTTTTATTGAGAGAATGCACGACTGAAAATAAACTTGAAAAACAATAATATTTTAAATACTCTAGCACATAGTTATTAAACTCGATCCAAATAAATAGGTGGCCCCCTTCCTTACTGGTTCAACTTGTGGTAAGTCATTTAAGCGATTGTTCAATTAAAAATAAATTTAAGAAACAATAATAGTTTAAATACTCTAGCACACAGTTATTAAACCCGTCAAAAATAAAGAGCTGGCCCACCGGGTTGCTGGTTCGACCTGTGATAAGTGATTGAACCCATTGGTCAATTTGTGTCAAACATATTAAGATTTCTAGATATTTTATGTATCAACTATTATTGTTTCAAGATATTTTATGTACCAAACATATTAAGATTTCTTAAAAAAAAAAAAAAACTAGAACGTTACGTTACTTGCTTTTTTCAACAAATATACTTTGAAATTGGACGCCTAAACTTGTGGGTTGAATGTAAGAGAAGATTAATAGAAGGTAATTTTTAGTACTAAATATTGGATTGCTATGGTAAATTGGCTGGCTGGAAAAGAAACTTCATCGAGAAAGACAACGTGGCTACATTTTTGGGTTGCAAAAGTAGAATAGGGTATTAAAAAAACAATTGAAGTATTTTAAGAAGTAATGACCCGGACGGGTCATAAGATTATGGGTCACCGATAAAAACCCGGCATTTTTTGGGTTGTTAGTGGTTCGACTACTTAGCAGTTGAATTGAACATATCGAATCGATTGGGACACCGAGTCACCAATTTTTGTGGCCGATCCTAATTTAATAACGTTGTTCTAGCATCCAAATTTATCACTAATTCCAGTGCGGCACTTTCCTAAACAACTTATTGTAGTTTTTCCAAATAGATCATTTTTTTTTAAGTTGAGAGTTTGTTTGATAGATATTATTGAGGAAAGAATATATTTTAAATAGTGATATGAAGAGAAATATGTGGTTAAAAAGTAAGGAAAAGTAATTGACATAATGAAAAATATTATTTTAATGAAAAATATGTTGTTGAAAATGAATTTTGAAAGAATATACGTCAAATAGGGACTTAGCCCCTGTTTGGTATACATTAAAATTTTTATTCTCATTCTTCTACTCATTTTCAACCACATATTCTTCAATAAATTATATTTTCCATCACATCAATAATTTTTCCTTCATTTTTAACCACACATTCTCCATCAATCTACTATTTCAAAATACATTCTTCTAAAATAGAGTGTGTTTGGTGTATATTAAAATGAGAGAATGCATTTTTTTTTTTAAATGATGTGATGGAGAATATGTAGTTGAAAAAGAAAGAAAAATTATTAATGTGATAAAAAATATTATTTTATTGAAAAATGTGTGATTAAAAATGAATAAAAGAATAAGAATGAAAAAAATAAATAGGTAGCTCCAACACGCCCTTGATCACAAATATAGATATTGTTTCCGACAGGCCAAGATTCCAGACAAACAGTACACTGGGACTCCAACTTCGTACGTTAAACATTTACAACAAATATCCCAAAGATGTAAAGAATCTAATATGTCTTGCATCCCTTTAGTTTGTGGGTGGGTTATTATTAGACTAGGGATGGGAAGAGGTCCCACAATCGACAAATTATATTTGGAATATATATCAGTTTGGTTCTTGTCTAGGAATACGTAGTGATAGACAAGGTCATGTGATTAAAAACCTTGAAAACAGAGGCTAATATTGACTTTTGATAACGAAAGTGGATGCACGTAGGGTGTTAAATGGTCATGAGTCGCTCGATTTGTTCTATCGTCGAGTTCGGCTTGATTCATCATGTGAGCCAGATGATGCTCGTATATGAGGTGAGCCGAGCATTAGCAGGTTCGTTTTCAAACACCTCGCTCGTGGCTGGCCAATTTAAAACAAAAATTAACATTTTCACTTCCAAAGTATAATGAAGGCGTAAATTTGTAAAGAAAATTCTATTTTTCTCAAAAAATTTATAAAATTGTAAAAATTCTTCTCCTCCATCCGAACTTGTGACAAACTACATGATATATAGGCGTAGCTAAGATTGTACATGATTTCTTGTGTACTTTTTGTACAGAAAAATGAAATAAATTAATAATAAATAAAGACACGAAATATACTTACAGTTATAATACTATCTTGGTAATTTGAAATTACATATCTTAAAAGATGTCGGAAGGCTACCTTCATCTTCTTGAAATCACTAGTATATATAATTATCATGTTTGATTCGGGTTGTAATATTGTCCAAGTCAAGCGATGCATCCCGATCTAATATATGATTTCCCAAAATAGACTTGTGTAACTTTGATAAAGCCACGAGTGTTATGAACAAGTTTTAAGCTATATTGACCCGATCAAAAAAACGTTTTAAGCTATACTGAACCACACCGAATATTAACATATGCTATGCATTCTACCATTGAAGTAAATTGAAAAAAGACAGCCCTTTACTAATATCTCGTTCCATACAGGTGCTCCAAATATACGTAGTAATTATCGCAAACATAATATATAGCATCGAAGGCTAAAGAAAATAATATATCTACAATTTATGAAGAATAACTTTAGTTCTTCTTTCATCTTACTAAACGTAGTAACACAACTGACATTTTCGTTAGATCTTTAAAAGTTTGGAAAGAAATTGAATAAATTATTTTCGTTAGAGAAGATGCTAATGAGCTAGTCATTACATAATGTTACACATTGGTTGCTTAACAATTTTGGGCCCAAATGATGTAGCCCAAACTGATAACTATTTTAAGCCTTATGATGTAGCCAAATATTCTGTTGTGTCCAGCCCAACTCTAAATGCAACCGGGCAGCCCATTTCATTGTGTATAAGGCTGAGATTATGCCAAGTGTGATGGTTGTGTTCGTTTGATACTTCTGACTGTCTGTATTATTGGCTTGACTTTTCATTTTACTGGCATGCTTCGAGATTATTCCTAGGGTTTTTCTTTCATTCTGCTCTCTCTGTATTCTCTCTGAAAACCTTTGGTTTTCAACATGTAATTTTCTATTCTAGATATTCTTGGTGAGATCTAGTGTTAGTGAAGGTGGTGTTGTGGTGAATCTAGTTTCTTTGTTGAGCGTAACTTTTGGTTACTTAGTGCAATCATTCGAGGGTTTTTTGAGAGAAAACTTAGGGTCTAAGGGCTTAATCCTTTTGTGGATTTCTGTATTATGATACTTGTATTGATTATTGCTGGTTTCTAGTGGATTGGAGTGATAACCACTTCGGTGTATGCTCAGTGGGTGACTAGTCCTAATTTGGGTGAATATTTGGGCCTTTAGGCGAAAACATCTTGTGTTCTTTTTATTCATGTAATTACTTGGTGTATTTGGGGCTTGTGTGATCCTAACAGTGGTATTATAGCGCATCGATCTTCATAAAACTCATTGATCTGGTATTTTTCTGATGTTCTTGACGAACATAACCCTAGATCTTCAAGGATCTGTACTGGAAAGGGTTGGATTCTTATTTTTGCAGAGAAGGTAAAATAAATTTGGTATTCACTATTTTACATTGTTGATCTGAGATAGTTGGTAACGAGTTTCTAACCCTACCTCTTTTACCTTCCTTTGATCTGTAGATTTCTTGTATATCTTGGTTGATAGCCTCTCGGATCTTTCTTTGTCTAGAGTTTCTTTTGAAAATCCTATAAGCTGAGGGGATACTAAGACATTTCCCAATAAATGTTACCTGTGGAAACAATTCTTTAGTTTTAAATTTTGACCTCAACTGTAACCTTGAAATTAATCTAGATAGATTTAATAAACTTTCTCGAGATCTCTCCAATAACTGTGAAACACTTTCTAATGATAAAAAATATGTAGTCTTATTATCATCCTTACCTGAAAGATATAAAGATTTGAAAAATGCCCTTGAATATGGTAGAACTTCTGTTACTGTTAATGTTATTGTTTCTTCCTTGAGGAATAAAGAACTTGAATTTAAAAGTGATTTTAAAACATTTCAAGTGAAGTTGGCTACAATATGAAAGGAAATAATTCTTTTCAAAGAAACAATAACAATCATTTTAATAAAAGTTTTGGAAAACCCAGCATAAACAAATTAAAAGTGAAGGCCACAATGATCCATAAAAACATAGTTAAATTGCCAATTCCAGCATCATCACTACCTGATCATCAGGCATCCAAACAAATTTGTTCCTCAAAAAAAACCTTTTCTACTACACCAGCCAAACAACCAAACGTAAATTGATGATTCTTTACAAACACCGTCTCCCATGACCGTAGTTGTAATAAGAAGCCTGTCAATGAGACTATCATTTTGTTGTTTCATAATTCATTTGCATCATTTATTTAATAGGAAAGATGCCATTGAATGTATTAAATAAAAAACTAGACTACCCTTCAGTGGTCATAGCATATCACCTAACACGGACATCTCTCACCAAAAATATCTCAAAATTTACTTTGCTCAAATCAGCTTCACTTTTTATTACTTTTCAATTGAACGGTCATTTTCAAAATTGTGTAGAGTGATCAGCATGTGCAAGTACTAACTTATGTGGCTTGACAATTAAGAAACTGGCCAACCAATAATCAAAACACACATTGCATTATAAACATCAAACTTCACCAACATCACATTTAAAAGGGGCAAATCTAAATTCAGTAAGAATAATAATAAGGCTAAAGGAAAGAAATATTATTTCTTGTGAAAAATTTGGTCATTTTATAAAAGATTGTAACAAAAGAATTCATGAATTGAAAAATGCTAACAAAGTGTAAGGAGGAGCTTCTATAGCTTATGAAGAAGCTGCAGCCTCTGATGGACAAGTTTACATGACTTGTCAATCATCAATTAAAATTGAATGGATTCTTTATTTTGGGTGTACTTTTCACATGAAGCCTTATAAATAATACTTCACTGATTTTCTCGAAATAAGTGGAGGGTAGGTAATGTTGGAAAATGACTACTCTTGCAAAATAAAAGGAATTGGTAAAACTGTTTTAAAACTAGAAAATGGGAATACTCTGACTGAATAAGATAAGATACATTTCTGATCTAAAGAGGAATTTAATCTTTTTAGGTAAACTTGAAGATGAAGATTTTAATACCACTAACAATAATGGTATTTTAACACTTCAAAAGGATTTTGCAAAAGTTACTTATGTTAAAAAATCAAATGGGATTTATATTTTGAAAGCTTTACCTTTACTGAACAAAAATCTTGCTATAACAGTCTTAGTCTCCCAATCTGATAAATCTTAATTTTGGCACAAAAGACTTAGCATATTAGTGATAAGAATTTGCACATTCTTAAAAAAAAGGTCTTTTGGGTAATGAAAGGATAGAAAGAATGTCATTTTGTGAACATTGCATTTATGAAAAGTAAAATATATTGCCTTTTGCTACTAGCATTCATATATCTAAATCCATTCTTGATTATTTGCATGATGATCTGTGGGGCCCAGCTACTGTGTTCACTTATTATGGTTTTAAATACTTATTACTCATTATTGATGATTTTTCAAAGAAAAGTTGAGTTATTCTATTGAAAAACAAATATGATACCTTCAAAATTTTTGCAGAATAGAAAACACTTATTGAAAATCACGTTAAAAAAAGTGTTAAAACACTTGGATTTGATAATGGCCTTGAATTTTGCAATGAAGAGTTTGTTAACTTCTGTAAAAATAATGGGATACTTAGACATAGAACTGTAACATATACTCCTCAACAGAATGAGCTTATAGAAAGGATGAATATGACCTTGTTAGACAAAGTTAGGTGTATGCTGATAAGCTCAAGCCTTCCAAAATTATTTTGGGGAGAAGCTGTTAAAACTGCCTTTTTTCTTACAAATAAGTGTCCCACTAAAACCTTAAAATATGATACCCCTGATCATGTTTGGAATGGTTATTCTGTTGATTATTCTAAATTGAAAATATTTGGATGTGTTGCCTATGTTCATCAAAATGAAGGTAAACTTGAGCCTAGATCTGTTAAGGGTATTTTCTTAGGTTATGATGAAGATGTTAAAGGTTATAAAGTTTGGTTAAAAGAACAAGGAAGTTATAAGGTTATAATAAGCAGGAATGTTATCTTTAATGAGTTAGATATGCCTTGCATTAAAGAAAAATGAATAGCAACAACTGAAACTGATCAAAACAAAACTGTAGTTGAATCTGAACTTTTTCAAACAGATTCAAAGTCTAGAAATGTTGATCAATTTGATGTGAAACTTGGTCAGGAACTAATTTATGAACCTGAAATTGAACTAGAACCTGTTGCTAAACCTAAACCTGATCAACCTGAAAACTCTTTAAGAGATTATCATCTTACAAATGATAGAGTGAGAAGAAAAATAAGACCACCAACAAGATATAATGATTCTACTTTTATTACAGCTTTGAATGTTCAGAATTTTTTGGATAATGAGTCTAATTCATATGAAGAAGCCATTAATGGTAAGCATGCAAGTTTTTGGCTTGATACTATGAAAGATTAAATGCTTTCATTAAGCAAAAATAAGACTTGGGTCTTAGTGAATAAACCTAAAGGAGAAAGAGTTATTAATTCCAAATGGATTTATAAGATAAAAGAATGTGATTAAAAAGGTGAAAATGTAAGGTTCAATGCCAGATTAGTTGCTAAGGATTATAACCAAAGAGAGGGAATTGATTACAATGAAATTTTTTCTCTTATAGTCAAATCCACCTCTATAAGAGTTTTACTTTTTCTTGTTTCACAATTTGATTTTGAATTAGAACAGTTAGATGTTAAAATTGCCTTTTAACATAGAAATTTGGATGAGAAAATTTATATGACTCAACCAAAATATTTTGAACAAAAAGGAAAGGAAAACTATATGTGTCTTTTACAAAAATCACTTTATGGTTTGATACAAACCCCTAGACAATGGTATATCAGATTTGATACATTTATAAAGGACTTGAGTTTAATAGAAGTGAATATGTTCCATATTTTTACTATAAGGGTAATGGAGGCCATGATTCTTATTATCTCTTACTATATGTTGATGATATGTTACTTGTTGGGTGTGATATGATTGAAATTAATATCATTAAATAGAAATTAAAAGAGAAATTTGAAATGAAAGACCTAAGAGAAGCTAAAAGGATTCTAGGAATGAAAATTAGAAGGAAGAGAAGAGATCATAATATGTTTCTTACTCAACAGTCTTATATTTCAAAAATTCTATGAAAATTGTCAATGGAAAATGCAGTCACTTTAAATTTTCAGTAGAACAATGTCCTAAAACTAAAATAAAGAAGAATAAGATGGAGAAGGTCCCTTATACAAATGCTATTGGCTTTGTTATGTATATAATGACATGTACCAGATCTGATCTTGCCCTTGCTATAAGTGTTTTAAGTAGATAAATGAAAAAACCTGATAAATATCATTGGAAAGCCATGAAATGGTTGTTAAGATATTTAAAAGGAACTTCTAATTTAGGACTTATGTTCAGTAAAAGTAAAATTGGAATTAGACTAAAAGGCTTTGTTGATTCAAACTTTGCTGGTAACTATGATAACAGAAAATCAACATCTGCATATGTTTTTACTTAAATGATGCCTGCATAAGTTTGAAATCACGGCTGCAAAAGATTGTAGCTCTATCTTCAACAGAAGCTGAATATATTACAGCTATTGATGCTGTAAAGGAAGGTATTTGACTGAAAAACTTGTTGGATGAAATTGATTTTTCTGGTAATGATGATGTTATATTTTCAGACAGTCAACTTGATATACATCTTAGTAGAAATCATGTTTTTAATGATAGAACTAAACATATAGGTGTTAAATTTCATTTTATAAGAGATATCTTAGGAAAGGAGATCATTAAAATTGAAAAGATTTCAACTAAATATAATACAGCAAACATGGGAACAAAAAACTTCATTTGTATAAGTTTAGGGATTGTTTAAATATTCTAAATGTTATTTCTAACTAAAGTTTTTTCAGGTACATAAAGCAAATGAAACCGAAAGATGAGTTAACCTTCAATCTACTATGAAACCCAAAATATCAAGTAAGGTGGAGATTATTAAATATTGGTTGCTTAACAATTTTGGGCCCAAATGATGTAGTCCAAACTGATAACTATTTTAAGCCTTATGATGCAGCCTAATATTCTGTTGTGTCCAGTCCAATTCTGAATGCAATCTGGCAGCCCATTTCATTGTGTATAAGGCTAAGATGATGCAAAGTGTGATGGCTATGTCCGTTGAATGCTTCTAGCTGTTTGTATTATTGACTTGGCTTTTCATTTTTTTGGCATGCTTCGAGATTATTCCTAGGATTTTTCTTTCATTCCGCTCTCTCTGTATTCTCTCTGAAAACATTTGGTTTTCACTATGTAATCTTCTATTCTAAATATTTTTGGTGAGATCTAGTGTTAGTTAAAATGTTGTAGTGAATCTGGTTTCTCTGTTGAGCGTAACCTTTAGTTACTTAGTATAATCATTCGAGGGTTTCTTGAGAGAAAACGTAGGGTCTGAGCACTTAATTCTTTTGTGAATTTCTGTATTGTGATACTTATATTGATTATTGCTGATTTCTAGTGGATTGGAACAATAACCATTTCGGTGTATGCTCAACCGGTGACTAGCCCTAATTTGGGTGAACATCTAGACCTTCGGGCGAAAAACCTCTTGTATTCTTTTTATTCCTGTAATTACTTGGTGTATTTGGGGTTTGTGCGATCCCAACACGTAAATTACTTTATATTATAATGTAATAGAAAATAGATAAATAAAGATTAGATAGTGAAATCTCTTTATTGAACTGGGTTAACAATTCCAACATCAAACAAATTATGAAATGAAGGAAAAAAAAAACAATCAAACAATTAGGGGAGTGATAAGAGCAGAAGTGAAAATATTTCGAAATTTAAAGGTTGTGGGAAAATTGAAGGCGGTGATACGGTCTTTTTATGACAAAAGCATCATGCAAAAACTTCGAAATATAAGTAAAAATATTTCGAAATTTAAATTTTCAGGTAGTCAGAGCTCTGCTTGAAATGATCACTGCATTAGTGCAGATATAGGCGAGCGAATAGGCTTGCAAGCTGACATGGTTAGCTGTCTCGTGCAGAGTTCACTTAACTAGGCTCGTGTCCGCAGCTCACCTCTAATGCCAGCCGAGCCTATGCATTTCGTTAGTAGGGTGAGTTGAGCTGACTGGAGACTCTTCCCATTTAATATCCTTAAGTGTATGTGTGATGGTATCATGGTGGTGGGGTGTGCTGGGCTGGGGAGCTATGCTATACAGCTTTGTTAACTAAACTATATTTTTATTGTAACAAGTATCTTTCATTTTTGTTTCTTTTTAAACTTATATCCTCAACCTTTTTTATCGCATTCTTATCATCAACATTCTATAAATTTAAACGTTTTGTCCCTAATGACGATTTACGTGAGGTGTAAAAAGACTTATCTATTTATCATATTTTCAAATAAGTAAAATTAATAATAAATATAAAAAAAAAATCGACAAGTACTTGTCCATCATTAAAAATGTATGTTAGCAGAAAATTGATAGAAATCATCATTTAAGGCAAGATGCACTAATTAATTTAAAATTATGGATAAAAATGTAATATAAAAGTTGCGAACATAAGTGTAAAAATAAACAAAGATTAATAACATTTATTTTAATTAAAATGCAGTACAAATAACAAAAACTATAGTGTTAATATAATTTAAAAAGAAAGAAAGAAAATACTAGGGCCAACTCCAAAGCACCCGTGACCAGCATATAACTATAATTAACTTTTAAATTTCTTCTAGTTTCCTTTTTTCTTAACCTCTAGGTGTCCTCAACCTTTTATTTTTGACACCTATATTCCCACCTTTTTAATAACGTGCAAACAGTATCTCTTCCTAACTCAAAATGTATATATAAACATTAATTCTCTGTTTGGTAGAAATTAAAATCTAAAATTTAATCAAAATTAAAATCAAATTTTAATTTTAATCATATATTTTATGAAATTCACGACTTTCAAACATACATTTCATCAATTTTTATCAAAATATTTCAAAAATCTAATTTTAATCTCTACCAAACCAAACAGGAACTAAATATCTATATGAAATAGGCGTTATGCATGATTGAAAAGTTAAAACGGTTCAGAAATCAATGAAGACAACTTATATTAAATGGAACAATTTAGGGACATGACTACCACAATTTAATGAAAATAGACCACCATAGGAATTTACTTGAATATAATGGTGAAAATAAACTATCTTAACATTGGTTATCAAGCATTATTTTCTGTGTTGGAGACCACAAAAACTCAACCTAGTCGAGTTAAATCTACATAAGAAAGAAATCGAGTCTGTAGATCGTGGACAAGAAACATGCCACCGGTGGAAAAATCCTTTCTGAATTCAATTATGAATGGTATCAAAGTTCCTGAGAAGAAACTTCAAAAGAACAAAAGAATCAATTGATTTTAAACACCAAAAACGCATTACAATAAACAAAGCTAATTAACTGTATTTTATTCATCTTTGTGGGCAATTTTACGTTTTTTCTTATCTCCAACCTCTACAAGCAAAGCCAGAAGAGCCTCACAGACTTGAGAAGCATCCGCTTCTGAAGGATCATCGTTCATCGACGAATAAACCATCCAAGCATGATCTAATTTACGCTTCGGTCGAACCACAACAGAACCCGGAACCTCGGCATCGCGACAAGTTACTAGTCCATCGCTCTTTTCGCCATACCTAATCTGAAGAAGTTGTGCACAGGCTGCCATTACAGCACCAAGAGGCATCACCACTGGGAGTGTTGCTGGTTGGCCAGCGGAGAGGGAGGGAAACACGGGCAGTTCTGCATGAGAAACACGAGATAATGTGGCCAAAACAGTAGGAGAAATACTGGCTTCTGTGTGGAAAGAAACAACAGGAAGCTCCCTCGGCAGACGGAATTTTCTCAAAAAGTCCTTCCGCTTCTCGTAAGTTAAATCTTCTAGAGCCTGCATGTCCCCCTTCACAACAACTGCCAGAATTAGAATACTGCATGTCATGCAAAAGCAATGAATTTTGTGTAATTTGCAAGATTTTGAACTGTGTAAAGAACCATACACTTCATAAAAACAATATAATGTCATCCCACCTGGCTAACAAAATATCTAACTAGATTAACGATGAAGCAAAGCATGAAGAGAGCACACGAGATCTAGAGTTCATTTGATTATTTTATCTTTAGCTACGAGTCTACAGGACAGTTAATTTTACTGTCTTGTATTTTCATTGACTGGAGGTCAGATTGTATGTCCTCATAAGTTTGTATTTTGATTTATTTCCTTCAAGTAATAATAATAAGTACTTCATCCTTACTGTGGTTTGATTGAAGGGGAAAAAAAATAATAATTAAAAAGCAGGTACATAATTATTTCAGATATACTCAAATATTCAAAGATGTTAAGTATTATTTAGATTATAAGGTAGGCCAAAGATACCTTGATCACTTTACAGATCAGGATCTCCATAAGCTTACGAATGTTAACGTAATCACCAAGCTGTCCTTCTCGTAGTATATCTGAAGCAATGGGACTACCCCCATAAGGACTCTGTGCTAATGCTAAACCTGCAACCTTATCTTTGAGTTCATCCCAATACATGGATAAAGCAGCAGCTGAATCTACTCCCCCTTTACTGTGCCCAAGAAGCAAAACACGCTTACCAAAACCCCAATATATTTCTTCTATATAGTCTTTTATCTCTTTGGCATTTTTATCCACCGAAGCCTGCATAGTTCCTGATAATGTGTACTGAATGGAAGAGACAAATAGTAAACAACGAGGGCTAACTGGAAACTACCTCGCTATGAATTTTGGCTATATGACAGGTGAGGCCCATCTTTGAAAAACTTGTTTTTGTATTAGTAAAATAAAGAGGCCCATGGTTGCTGAAAAGACCTGCAGAAAGAGCAAAAGCTCAGGATTAAAACAAGATTAGTCAAGAATACATCAGAATAGAATCCGCTTTATTACTTAATATATGTGCACAACCATTATAAGAGCAGCTTGCGAGTTACTCCTTCAGGCACACCTTCACATTAGGCTTTCATTAAAGCCTCAAAACACACACCTTGAACGCCACTTCTCGAGGCTTATGCCTCGATTTACTGCGACTTACTTCTCAAGACTTAAGCAATAGGGCGAGTCAGGTGTGCGCTCTTTATACAGATTTTTTTGTTTTCTTATTTTTCCTTTACATACAAGGGGAATGAGAAAGGAGAAGGAACCACTAGAAGTATCAGATGACGACAGAAAATGAGAAGAAACAATGGGGAGGAATCAATGTGGCCTTAGATTTGAGGAAATTGATGTGACTCCAATCTAACACTCATTTGCCGAATGTCCAAAACGAATTACAAGTTAAAATTAAAGGAAGATTAAGAAGCATACACTAAGAATGCCAAATAATGCAATTTTTCAGTCAGTGCAATGGGTAAGTGCAATTGGCAGATACAAACATGGAAGTTGTGCTGGAACTCGTTTGGCAAACCACAATAAATGATTAGGCATCACGAGAAAATGAATTATTATAAAAATAATCAGGAGAAATGATTGCTACCTGGAACCAACAAATAAACCACTGTATTTGGCAACTTGTGCAAACCATGCCTGACAGTGAGATTACAACTGAATTACAAATTTGAAATAAAGGAAAACTTGGTCATACAAATATGAAAATTGTCATTCATACCTTATATCATCAAGTATTTCCATAAATCTTTCTGTTCCATCTTCAACTGGAAGCATTTCTGCAGCTCGTTGTAGCCATCCAATGTCATCAGCAGAACCACGAACTGTCCTTCTCACCCGTTCAATGAGGCTGATAACAAGAGGGACAAGATAAAATAAGTGCACAAATAAAATAAATATGAAGAAACTATAAGAATTCTTTTAAGAATCTCATGAAGGTTTCAGTGATTGACAGGAAATGAGAAGCATGTTCAGGAAGCTTATGAACAAAGTTTTCTTATACAAATATCAGAGTGAATTTATGATCTGTACATGCTGAATTAAGGACTATTAAGAAAATGTTGGCTAAACCTGAAAGTCACTTTTCTATAAGGTAAAGACTTAATTTGTATAAAAGTAAGTTTAATAGAAAACTGTTAACTTCTAACATTATTTTTGGCAAAAAAAAGAAGCTTAAAAGTAACAATTATATTTATAAGATCAGACAAACATACTCTAAGTCTGTGTCAAATAAGCATTGGATAAGGTTAACATTTCAATCTACTATCTTGAAAGTCATATAAGCATGCTAAATGAGTAGTACCCTTGAAAAAAAGAAATGCCATTTTGGTTGGTAATATTTGATCTCGTGAGCATGTTAGAATTTTGAGAATGTTTTCCAGCTGTTCTCCTAGTTAATTCACCGTGGACTGCTGGTGCATCAACTTCTGTGCAAAATGTTTCAGAAATAGACGATACACATCCAGTTGGGGACACATCATCGTTAGCTAGAGAACCTCTGGTTTCTCCAGAAGCAAATGTCACCAATTCCTGTCCACCAGAGTCTCCAGATGCAGGTGGTACTGCAATGAGGTAAAATAAATATATTAGTTTTGGTGTGCTAGAACATTAGGAAGTTAACAATAGGAAATATGGTGGTGAATAACTAATAGTACAAGGGGATAAAAATGAAGCCACAAAATAATAATCAGATATTCTAGTTTCCAACTCTAGAACTCTTCAATCCCTGACCGTTCACTTGAACACGGAAGCTTTCAAGCAGAGACAAAGCAGGCAAGAAGGAATTTACTTGCCCTGCCGGAATGGGAAAGAAGGCCTACGGACAAAGGCATTAACACTAGGAGAAGAAGAAAAGCAGTCAAGGCAGGTCAAGGCTTGTTTTAAGTTCACAGGTCCCCCCAGTGTCCAGAACACAGGGAAGCGCTTCTTGAAAATATCTCATATGCAGAGGACATCTCATAAAAGCCAAGAAAATCTGTAAAGAAAATAATTCACAGTGCTTCAGACTCCTAATCAGTCTACAAGTTACTTGCAATTTCCAGTATAATTTGTCTCATCTTTCCCAAGTTGTTTACAGACAAGTAGTTTGAAGTACTTAGAAATGTCGTGTTGAAATCTCAAGAGAAAACACTCACAATCAGCCTAGACTAACAACGATGCAAGAATGGGAAAAAAGACAAGATACATCTGTGTATATATATTGTGTCAATTCACTGTCGGCGAGTTGAGTTGTTGGAGTTTCATAAAAATGGGTTAGAAAAATGAAAATAATATTATTGCAAAAGTATCTCAAAGTTGCATATCTTATTAGACGAGCATTCTCAATTCTGCAAGTGTGTATATGTAAAAGCATCTCTCCCTCATACACGTCCATACACAAAATCACCAATAAGTTCAAGTGACATCAGAATATCTTTAATGAAGTAACCATTTTATTGAAGTTAACACCAATAAGTTCGCAGTCGCATCAGAATATCTTTAATAAATTGATTATTTAAAGAAGCGAATAATTCTAATACCATCCTACTCTAGCTCAAATCCTAAATCCAACTTCACAATGAAAAAGGATAAGTAAGAAATATTTTAGAAAAACTAAATAAATGTTAACTGGTGCTACTTTTGAAAAAAAGAAGACTATTAAACTTTGTTACTACTCTAAAATGGAACTTTGTAGTTCCCATCAAAATTTATCAATTTGCAACAGTTCCCCAACTAATGCATTTCCAACGCAAAACATAAGCACCAATTATCCAGCTCCTACAAATTTGCACAATTTGAAGCCAATTGCTAGTATTTGTTTATTAAGAGTATAATTCCAACATTTACCAACGTAATGAACCCTTTTCTTACATTTTGAAGATAATTATCCTACAATAATTATGCATGTACCAGTATCGGCCATAAAACATCGTGTGAAAATTGACGTTGTTTCAGCAAGATACGACGCCGCCTCATTCAGAGCTGGCATTGATGTAAATAGCTGCGGAATACCAGGCCGATCGTCCCTTGTTGCATCTACATCAGCCTTTCAAAGAAGATTTAAAAAAAAATCATACATATCAAATTACTTAAATCCCCAATAAGAAAATTATTTATAAGCATCAATAAATCAAAGGATGAACTATAAAACATAAACGTTAAGAAAATTACCATAAATGGTCTGCTGGATTCTTCATCTTTCGAATTCCTAGAATCCATTGTATTAAGAAAATAAAGGGATTTCTTGCAGCAAACAAAACGAAAATCAGCTCGCGATTCAATAACCCTCATCTAAACATAATCCCAAAGTTCAAAACTCTAACCTAGAAATTAGACGGAAATTAAATGAATCGAATAACGGTGCTATTCAAGCAATGAAGAGAGAGAGAGAGAGAGAGTTAAAAATTAACTGCCAAGCAACCTGTTAACAGTCAAATTTATGAACGCAGGGGGGCCGGGGGGTCTTCAAAATTCTCAGGCTAGCACGCTTTTTGAGAAGCATAGGCACTCAAACGGGACTAGTGAAGGGAAAAACAATAGATTGAATGCATTTGAACTTGTTTGAGCTTGATTTTTAGCCAAAAATGAATTTTGAAACGATGATTTGATGGAAAATGTGTCACTGAAAATTAAAGAAAAAATTTGAATTTTCGTGTAATATTATTTTTTAAAGAATTTGTGATTAAAAATAAGAGAAAGAAAAATGTATTTTCAAAATAATTGAAAACAAACAAGAGCTAATTGTGGATTTGAGCCACATTATTTTGGAAGAATATATTTTAGAATAATTGATTGATAGAGAATGTGTAGTTGAAAAAGAAGAAAAAATTATTGATGTGGTGGAAATATTATTTTATTGAATAATGTGTAGTTGAAAATGAATAGGATAATGAAAATGAAAATTTTAATATGGCTCAAACAGGGACTAAATATAAGAGCATTATCAGACTTTGTAGAATGGAAAATAGTGAAGGAAAGCAAAAATATATTCATTTATATCTGTTGCAATATGTGGCTCATATAGAATGGAACACATATTTACTAGAATAAATAGGTCGGGGCCCCCGCAGTACGGTACGTGGATACTTTGGATTTTTCATTAAAGTCTTGTATGGCTCCTGAGTCGTGTATGGGCCAATGTTAGTGTGTATACGTGATGTAATCCCATTATTCATACATATTAAAAATCATAGTCGTTTTAAATATGTGTTCTTATTTCTTTGTCGATTTGATATTCTTCATCATTATTATTTTTGTTCAAATCTCAACAATTTCCAATTATTGAAATCTAAAAACGTGTTTGTAAAGAATTTTACTAGACTACGACTACGCTAACAACTGGGAAAAAAAACATATTGATTAAATTTATTTCCAGTCATGGAAATTACAAAAAAGATTTGATATATATATAAAAAAGTACTACTTCACTGTGTACATTTTTTTTTTAAATAGAATTTAAGTATTTTTATTACATACAATTAAATCATATTGGATGGTAAATTATGGGTTAATATTGTCATTGGGTTAGAGGTGTCAAAATGAGTGGGTATACCTTGGCCCGAGGTACTAAAGACCAATAATGACTTGGAATTTTATAGCTCTGATTTTGAGAATTATAGTAAAGCAAATAGTATTTCTAGGCACAAAATTGTCCCATATACACTTCCAACAAAATGAGGGTGGCATAAAGACTGAATAGAAAATCTCTTGTATAAGTCCAAAACCTTTGGGGATGAAAATGTGATGATAAATTGTTATCATCAATCTATTTATCATACTCATTAAGGTAGAACTAAATAATCATGCTTTTATTTCATTGTTGAGGTGATACGAATTTGAATTTTTACAAGTCAAGTTGACAGTTACCACGACTATAATCATTGTTGACTTTGACTTAAATTAAAATTTTGATTTTAAGCTCTATGAAAAATGAACGTAATGACATGTATAAGACCTAACGTGTCTCACTCAATCATTGTATTGAGTAAATATATGTCTAATCTGGGTTCAACTCGTCTCAAGACCTTAAAATGGCTGTAAAAATACTTTAAAATGGTCACGTGAGTATAAAAGGCAACCCTTCATCACTTTTAGGGTTCATTGTTACAAACATTCTGTTTTTGTCCAAGAAAGCTGCATTCATACTTATAGGACAGGATTTAGGTCAAATTTTTGTCTTAGATGATTTCCATAAAGTGTTTGATAAAAATAAAAGAAAATAATTTATCCGGGACCAAATGTGCGATCACACAAGCATAGGGACTGTTATCGCACAATGGACAAGCTCCAGGACTGCCCCAGAAATTCTTGTAATTGCAATCACAGCCCTTTGGGGTTTTGCAACGCCGCCCCTTATTATTATTTTTGTTTTTTTGCCTGTTACAATTTAGTCCACATATTTCATCTCTGCATCCCTTCTTCTTTGCAATATTGATCCTTCAACTTTAATTCATTGTAAATTGGTCCAAATCATTCATCAATCATTCAAAAACGATCTGATGAAAGTTCCAGGAGTGTTCAGTTAAGTCCCTAAACTTTCCAAACATCGGATTTAGCTCTCCAAACTTGTGAATCACTTTCAATTGCTCCCATTTTAAGTCTTTCAATTGATCAATTGCAACCCAGTTGAACATTAGATGCTTAGAATCAACTCCAATTTAGCTCCAATTTTACATTTTTCATGCCAATTACATTTAAATGCATCCAAATTGAGGATTTACCTATAATTAATATTTACATCTAAATTAGATAGATATTTTCTTAACTAATTATAAAAAGCAAGTAAAGAAACACTAAATAAGTTGCATGATACATATTTATCAAAGCTTTAGTGAGGAATTTCTGAATTTTTCTTGAAGTTGATTCTTTAATTTTTTATTTACTTTTTATTTTTTAACCATAAAAATAAAAAAAATAAAATAAATTATCTTTCTCGCCATTAATGACTTCAAAGAAAATAGAAATTTTTTATTTATTAGTGATAAATTATTGAAAGACTTAAAATATATTTGATCATATAAATCATGCAAACCAAAATAAAAAACTAATACCAATTATTTTCCAAAACTAAGGCAATACTTCAAATTTTTTATCTTGATAATGGTTGTGATCATTGTTGTCCCAACATGCCTCCCCCTAAGAGCATCTCAAAAAAGTGTCTGAACATAAAATATTCTCTATTTTAAAGAATCAACTTTTAAAATTATGTTTCAAATAACTCTTTAAATTAACATTTTAAAATGGACAGTGAATTTGATTCTTCAAATTTAGAGACTCAAATACATTCTCTATAATTAAATGTATCCAAATTATTTTAATTTTTAATAGAGAAAAATAATATAATAATTTGGAGAAAAATCAGTAAAAATAAATGATAGGGAAAAATAATTAATTTTTTGGGGGTAAAATTAAGCCCCTGTTTGGTGACCATTTTTTTTTTAAATATTGTTTTAAATAGTGAATTTTTAGAAAATGTGTGGTTAAAAAGTAGAGAAAAAATTTGGTTTGTGTGTATTATATTTTATTTTGTAAATGGATGACTGAAAATGAGTATATAAAAGAAAGAATTTTAAAAGACCGGAAGACATTTAGGGGCTAAATGTTAATTATAAAAAGCCTATTGCAATACTTAAAATTTTCATTCTCTAAATTTATAGATTTTTTTAACTTCCGAAATATACTCTTTAAAAATAGGGAGTCTCCTCGAACTCTCTGGAACTTGAAGCTGACACAATGTGCTAACTATTGACAGCCACGTTTGCACTAAATACTAAGCCGCGAGTGCTTCGTGGAATCAACATCCACCGCCCATAGCAACAAATATGTGGGTGGTCCTCGTAGAACTTATATATTAAGCCTCCATGTGGTTTGAATTAAAATTAATTTTTTAGTAGATTTTGATAAAATGTATGATTGAAAAGTTACTAAAAGTTATGGGTCCCATAACATGTGATTGAAAATGAGTTTGAAAGAAAATGGATTTTATTAAGTGGGGTTCAAAAAGGCCAACTAACTTAGGGTCCTTTTGATTGCAATGATAGAATTTGGGTGGAAAGAAAATGAATTCCAGGTAATTGAATTGCATAGAATTTATTTTATTAGGAATTGTCAATTAATTGGTATAATTTTGGCTTTATTTTCCATGAAAATTGTCCATTAAAGGGAATTTTTTTTTTTTAATAATTGTCCATAGAATTTGTTTAATAAAAAAAAAAAAAAACCCACAAAATTTAAATTTAACCACCTTAAGAGTATCTTTTTCTGTGTCATCCTCCACAATTTCTGGCCATTTTATAACTGAAAAATCATTTTGAAGCACATCTATGTATCCTGCATTGCATATTTTCATTGCATAAACG